>JAODUH010010207.1:12520-29719 GCA_027564835.1 Typhlichthys subterraneus
TTCCTCCATCACTGTGCTCTAGAATCCAGTGAGATTTTTATTAAACAATTCAAAATGTTTACACAGGTTAACTTTAATTTTTTTTTAACATGGTTATTTATTTATTTATTTATTTTTATTTATTTATTTACATTAAATGATTGGCCCATTTTAACTCTTTTGGTACCCAAGTATTTATTTTAACTATTTTGGTACCCAATTTCTGTTCTTATTTATCTTTTAATCTTCATTGTTTATATTTCTGTTGTTCTTTTATTACCTGCCATGTTGATGTGTTTAAAGGTAAAGCACTTTGTGATTTTATATCTGTGACAAGCTCTATATAAATAGACGTACTTGTTGCTGCTATGGTTACCTGTGTGTTTATGTGTCTACAGGACATCTGTGACAACCCTCAGTTCATTGTCGGTGGGGCCAGCAGGACAGACATCTGCCAGGGAGATCTTGGTAAACTACTGTATCCCTATGATGTCATAATCATAATAATAACTTCTTGATCAGTGGTGCTAATTCATACACTTCATTCCATTCTATCGGTAGCCATCAGTACATGGTATGGAATGATCTGGAAAGGTCATGCAAGCTAAACTAAATGCATCCCGCTATACCTGCATGCTACATTCAGTGACATTTACACAGTATGGGAAGAGCAGGACAGCAAACAGTCTGTGGGCTCTCCGCTCATTGCCTCTGTTCCTGCTACGGGGTGGGGGCCCCCCACCCTCCCCGAACTGGGCTTCCACTTGTGGAAGAGAATCCAACTAGCAGCACTTCTCATTGTTGTGAATAATGGCAGTCTGTAGGGACAACACGCTGCCTTGCATTGTTCCACACCTGGACAATGTGAAAACACACAGTCAGCAGGTTGACTCTGCCTCCGCATTACTACATCATTACTAACTCACAGCAGTAGTTACTGCAATGTCAGACAGGTGAGGGCTTTGTAATACACAGACAACACAAGGCAAAGTAAGGAGGATCTGTCTGTATACCTACCAGTCTTAATGTATTACCTGTTTACCTCTTGTTATACATAGAAATATTTGCATTCAACATTCTCATTGTGCATTTGGCATGTAGCAATCATCATTGAATTGTATCAGTCTCATCAATAGACCTGTTGAATCATACAGTACCTTTGTATGTGAACATACCTTTATATCTGAGTCTGGTTAAGACTATATGCATGATGTCACAATGCATGTTCTTAGACATGTCAGCAAGGACAACAATGAACTAGTCTATGTAATACAACCAAAAGCCTTCCTCTGCTGATGTGCTTGTACACACATCATATTATTAAAGCTAGAGGAGCTGTTTATTTGTTATTGTGTTAGACCCAGTCAGTGCTATAATATTAATATGGTCATATGAGAGGTATTGCACAATGCTGTTGTGTGTTTGTGTAGGTGACTGCTGGCCGCCATCGCCTGTCTCACTCTGAATGAGAAGCTTCTGTACAGTTCCCCAGGAGCAGAGCTGTTCTGACGACTGCAGGGATCTTCCACTTCCAGGTCAGATGAACCAGAAGAAAGTGGCAATACTAGCCTTCGATGGGCTGCAGCCTCACGTTAAAGGATGCTCTTCATTTAGTTCTGGCGCTACGGCGACTGGGTGGATGTCGCCATTGACGACCGCATCCCCACCTTGAACAACCAGCTGGTTTTCACCAAGTCTGCCGAGAGGAACGAGTTCTGGAGCGCACTGCTGGAGAAGGCCTATGCCAAGTAGGTGCACTGAACAGAAGGATTATTGCTTGTGGAGCTAGCCAGGGTAGCTCAATGGCTCAGATTTATATAGTTCTATGGTATTCTATGTTCTATTCTATGGTCTATGGGTCCTATTCCATGGTTCTATGGTCTAGTATGGTACGGTCGCACCTGGTGAGTCGACTTTTCCGTCGTCACTGGCATGCATGTAAAAATTAGGAGTTTCAAGTCCGATTGCTGTCCAAGCAGGGCCGAACTAGGATATTATATGTTTTTGGCATAGAGCAGATATAAAGTATACTTGTGTACCTGGTGGGGCTGACTTTTAGTTCATGTGAGCTTATCATTTATAACAAGCAGTATGCAAGAGTGTGACATTTGAATTTAGTTAATTTAAAAAAGTATAGTAAAAAAACAGGAGACAGTACGGAAAAATATGTGGTTTTCAGACTATTGCTCTGATTTATTCTTTCTAAATGAAATATAAAATTAAAAAGTCCCTTTCAAGGTGTTTGGAGCTGGCAGCCAGCACAGTTGTTAATAAAGAGTTATAAACATTACATGAGCTCTTTAGGTGCAGGGGTTAATAAATGTGTAAAAAAAACAACATATATGTTTATCATTGATTAATAGGTGCCACAGCATCCACATGCCCATTTAAGGAGGCATGATACTCATAATATAATCTAGGTTTCCCTGCATACATTTCCACCTTAAATTAATGCAAAATGCACAAAAGAAATCACCAGAATGCGGGAAATTAAGTATATGACACTCAAAATCTTCTGGGGGAGGGCCCCCACTTTGTACCCCCAATAATCAAAGCTACCTACATCTATGTGTGTGTATTCTGAGATCCTCTGTTCTGTACAGGTTGGGGCCATGTCCACATGTGTGTGTGTTGTCAGTCACTCGTCAAACAAAGCATTCGCTAACCCCCCTCCCCCGATGTCGGGACCATCCGTCTAGTTGGTTGGTTTTGCTCACGCGTCTTTCTCACAAGTTTGCATGCATGCCTGTGGCTTTTCCACCTGTGACTCAGGTTCAGGCTCCTCTGTAGGCTACAGCTGTTGACTCTAGTGGTGTAATGTCAGGCCTACCAGTAGACATCATTTAAAGGGTCTGTCTGTTCGTCCCTCTCTCCACGGCCAGGCTGCATGGCTCCTACGAGGCCCTGAAGGGTGGAAACACCACCGAGGCCATGGAGGACTTCACTGGAGGAGTGACAGAGTACTACGAGATGAAGGAAGCCCCCAAGGAGCTCTATAAGATCATGAAGAAGGCTCTAGAGAGGGGCTCTCTCATGGGATGCTCTATTGATGTGAGTTGGGATCTGTGTGTTTTTGTTGAAATGTGTGAATTCAATTAGTTTGAATAATGTCTTAATGTCATTCAGTGAAAAAGTAAATCACGATGATTCATTCTTGATTGATTCAGTTTTTTTCTTTGAACTTAAGACTTAATTAAAGGCTTTAACATTTTAACCTTTTAACCTTTAACCATTTTTAATTCATGTTTATCTGTATTACTGTATTTGTTTATGTGAAGCACACTTTTTAATGCATTTCCTCACGGTAAAGCACTTTGAACTGCAATTCTATTCTATATTATTATTATTATTATTATTATTATTATTAAAGGTAGGGTCAGTCAATCTCCAAAACGCTTGTTAACTTTGAGTTCAAATCAAAACAATATCCCTCTGCATCGCCGCCCCACACAAATGCATTGTGAAGCAAACAGTACTATGGCTTTGTTGTGACCGGTGTTTGCCATTTCAGTTGATGTTGTGTATAAATGCCAGATTATTTTTTCAGCGCGCACAGAGAACGATTAGATAGTGAAATGCGAGGAGATAGGTATTATCTTACAATTAGCTTGCAATAATTGCCTCATACTTTTAATTACTATATAATACTACATTACATACATATTTTATTTCTTTCCAGTGTATGATTTACCCGTCTTGTACCTAACCCTGTACCTGGTCTTGTCTCAGTCCCTGGTGCCTGCTTGCTTTGAGACCCGTACGATGACAGGGCTGGTGAAGGGTCACGCCTACTCTGTGATGGCCGTGGAACAGGTAGATATACTCTGTTACAGTGGTCAAGTAAACACAGTACACAAGCGGACTGTGTTTAACCCTGTGTGGTTCTACAGTGCAAGCATATCTGGTTGTGTTTAGCCCTGTGTGGTTCTAAAGTGCAAACAGTCCCAGGAAAAGGAATCTAAAGTGTGTCTGGTGCGCCTCAGAAACCCCCGGGGTCAGGTGGAATGGAACGGACCCTGGAGTGATAAGTCAGTTTCAAACCATCTTATTTGCTAACATGTTAGTCCTGTTTTGTCTGACAAGACACCATTTCAGTTAATGATCAAACATTTGATTTGTATTAAGGACCATATCAAATTGATGTGAGTTTTAAATGCTCTAATGCTCTATACTCTATGCTTTAATCTGCTCTTATTTGATAGCTCTAAGGAGTGGGCCTCTCTTGCTAAGGGTGAAAAGGAGAAACTACATCATCAAAGTGCTGAGGATGGAGAGTTCTGGTGAGGCACACTGTTTTTATCCAGTTTACATTTGAAAAAATGGCAACAGTGCCATTGTTACTTAACAGTTGTATTATTTAATATGATGTAGATTTCATTGAGGGAATTACTTCAAAATGAAGCTCCAAGTGCATTGAAGTGCTTCACCAATATACACCTAAAACCCTGACCTTGTTATTTACATATAGGTCATACTTTTTCTAGAAAGGGACAAAGACAACTTGACCAAAGACACCTTCTGTTCACATGTAGATACATGTGAACATGTAGAAGATAAACCACATAAGCACCACATTGAACAATGAAAAACTCCCAATATGTGTTCAATGTAAACATGGATGGACGAGCCCTCGGTATGAGCCTCTGAAGGAGCTCCTTACCACACGGTCAGGCGTGCAATATAGGACGTTATATGTGTCTGTCCAGGATGTCCTTCGAGGACTTCAAGAAGAACTACACCAAGATTGAGATCTGCAACCTCACCCCTGATGCCCTGGAAGACGACAAGGTCCACAAGTGGACCGTGTCTGTGAACGAGGGCCGCTGGGTGAGGGGCTGCTCTGCTGGGGGCTGCAGGAACTACCCAGGTAACACACACACGTTTATGAATGACTATACAAGCATGGTCGTTCCTTAACTATACAGGGGTGCTGTAGTTAGGACTGTTGCCTTGGCCACCTGGGGCCTTTCTTTGTGGTTTCCATGTTCTCCCTGTGTTCTCCCTGTGTTTCCCCAACACCAATACACACACGTTAGATGTTTGTATCTACCGTTGCCCATGACGACTGGCATTAGAACTGCTCCAAAGGAGGTAGAATGGGTCGGACGCAGACATATTAATAATGTGATAACTAATCTTCCTCCAGCACACATTTAATTATGAACTGTGTTTACATTTATACCTATGTACATAAAGATAATAAAGGTGCACTCCTAAATAGTGTTATAACAACCCAGACCTCCGAATGTTCTCGTAGGGGGCGCTAGAAAACATGTGAGCCTTTGAGCTCTGTAGGGGGCGCTAGAAAACATGTGAGCCTTTGAGCTCTGTAGGGGGCACTAGAGAACATGTGAGCCTTTGAGCTCGGTAGGGGCGCTAGAGAACATGTGAGCCTTTGAGCTCTGTAGGGGGCGCTAGAGAACATGTGAGCCTTTGAGCTCTGTAGGGGGAGGAGCAGAGTGTGTTTGAAACCAAAACGACACTGTTTAGTTAGTCTAAATGCTCCATAAGGAGCACTTAGAAACAAAGATGTACAGCAGGAGACATAGCGAGCCATTAGCATGTGACCATACTGTCCCCAGACACCTTCTGGACCAACCCTCAGTACCGCCTGCGTCTGCTGGAGGAGGACGATGACCCAGAGGACAATGAGGTTGCCTGTAGCTTGGTGGTGTCGCTCATGCAGGAGAACAGGAGGAAGGAGCGCAAGATGGGGGCCAACCTGTTCACCATTGGATTTGGAATTTATGAGGTGCATCTCGCGTCGCCACTGCCAAGATAGTTGGGAACCAGAATGGGTCAAACAGTGCTTGGAAATAGTTCTCTGTATACGTATACAGTTCTGACTGTTTAAACTGTTGTTGCACTTATTGCACGGTCCAATGAGGTTACTGTATAACTGTACTGTATAAGAAAATAACAGACACATTTTATAGTGTAGTATTTGAGTTATCGTGAAAGGATGTTTCCAGTTTCTTTAACTCACTAAAATACTGTCACTTTCAGGTAAATGAGTGTAAATAGTTTATTTTGCACATAATAGTAATATTATATTCTTCTGATCCTAGGTGTCCAAGGAGGTAGGATGTGCTTAAGGAACGCTGAGCATCGCTTTGACAGATATTACATTTTTCCAGACACATTTGAGTGGTATTTATGATATGTGTGTATACAATGTACTGTATATTTCTAACACGTTCACCCCCTGGCCCAGATGCAGGGCAACAAGCAGCACATGCAGAAGGACTTCTTCCTGCTGAACTCCTCCAAAGCTCGCTCCAAGGCCTACATCAACCTGCGTGAAGTGACCCAGCGCTACCGCCTGAGCCCAGGGGAGTATGTCATCGTGCCCTCCACCTATTAGCCCCAACAGGGGGGAGAGTTCCTTCTGTGTGTCTTCTCTGAGAAGAGGAACACCTCCGAGTGAGTGGCCGCAGGTCTAGAACCTTCTAGAGCTCAGAGACATCTAGCCATTTGTGTGTCAGTGTGACTTTTTCAGCCATCATAATGTATAAAAATGTATTCTTATTTGTATTCAAGCACATTACAATTGAATGAGGAAATCAATTGTAACATTTTCTTGTAGTTAAAACCATATTGTAATTCTGAGAAAATATCTGAAAAGAACATACAGTATCTATGGCAGCACTGTATTAAGTTATACAGTACCTGTTACACAGGTTGCTGGTCAAGAAGATAGATGGTGTTTACAGTAAGCTACTGTTGGCTCTCTGTGCCATGCAGGCTAAAGCTATACCCAAGATCTCTTCTCATACAGAAATTATGAGATCCGAGATCTTCTCACAGAATTATTAGATATTTATTCTATATATTAAGTAATTTCTACATTTTAAAATGTCTACAAAGAAGTAGTTTTCTCATGGCATAATGTAATTGTCTTTATAGTTTATAATTAGTGTAATCAAATTACCGTATCCAACAATAATCTGCCCTACCTATACTGTACTAGATATGCCCAAGTGTTTCTGGGTCTTAAATGCCCTCTTCTTGTGTTTTTGTTTTTTACAGTATGGGTTTGTGTGCTTTCATTGGGTTGGAGTTTATTGTGGGCGGGTCAAAAATCCCAAAGCACAAACCATTTTAACAGCAATTTGATTTGTAGAACGGGAAGAAGTTGTCCGCAGCTCGAAGCTGTTATGAAATCTTTTATAGAACAAGCAGCTACAGATTTGGGCACGCTCCGGTAAACATTCTCTTTGAGTATATCCAATAATACCATGGTTCCACCTCAACAACATCAGAAGACAATACAGTGCAGAGCTGGCCTGCAGTCTGTGGGAATGGAACCTGACTGACAGACATCAGCAGAGACCTGCCTGGACATGGATCTGAATAACAAACTACTATTCGACTACACTAGTTTATGACCTTGTACCACATTTATCAGGTTCGACGGGCAGGATGAACTAGTACTAGTTGTATCTCACATGCAGGTGCTGACATTAATTTAATGGATACAGTATATACACAGTGGCATTACATCTTTAAGGTCAGCTGCTACTTCAAGTTGTGACACATCTATAAAAACAAGAAATCCTGAGCCTGTTTTAAAGGAAGTAACAGCAGGTGGTAAATGCTAATTAATATTTTCCCAGCAGGCTTTGACATGTAAGAGTTTGTGGAGTTTGTCTTTGCTGCGTAGGTCAGTGACAGTGAAATGTTATTTATTGAATGTGTAGGTGACAGTATTTATGCATAGTATGTATCTAGTACCTGTAATGTGTAAAGGGCAGGTAAGTGGTCAAATGTAGGGTCCTAATTGTGTGTGTTGGTGTAACCATGGTGACAGCTGTTTGTTGGTCTTCACTCAGGGAGAACAGGATTGAAGCTGACCATCCAGTGGTGAGTGGTCTTCTCCCCTCCTACTACTCCTTCACCTTGTGCTTTGGCCAGCAGCCATGTCATGTGCTGAGTCATTATTTACTCACTGGTTATTTATTCATTTAATTATTTTTGTACTGCAAATACTGCAGCCAATAATATTGTATTACTATTATAATATTTGTATTTTATTGAATAATTATTTTGGGTGTTATAAATAAGACTTTGAAGCACCGCTGTAGTGTTTGTCAGACTTGCTGTGCCTCTCAGATACTGACTCCCTCCTTCCTCTCTCCCTCTCTCCCTCCTGCCTGTCCATCATGGCTGGCCACCCAGCCGGATCCATCCTCGGCCGGGGAGGAGAGCGATGAAGACCGGCAGTTCCTGACTATTTTTCAGGAGATAGCCGGGGAGGTGAGACCACCGGGTGACACAATTTGTCAATAGCCACCTGGGCACATTATGTATGAATTTATAATTAAAGAATGGAAGGCAATATAGGTTGAACATGTGAAGTTTTAAATTGAGGTAATCTATAGAACAGAGTGTTTAAACCACTCTGTTTCTCTTGTCTTCCAGATAAGGACCTCAAAGCAGAGGGCTTCAGTCTTGAGTGCTGCAGGAATATGATTGCCTTGATGGATGTATCCTTTGTATCAAGTCAATTTTATTTATATAGCCCTTAATCACGTTGCAGTCTCAAAGGGCGTTACAGCCTACATTTCACAACAACAAACAAACAAACAACACCTTAACCTGCTCGAGTGCTTCCGGCTGGCTGTGTCTCTGACACCACCTGCCAAGACCCCTGGCCGGTACATAATGTTCCACCTGGTTGTGGATCATTTGGTTAAGGTCCAGTGAGAGTCCAGCATCATATGTCCCAGTGCACCCGATTACTGGAACGTTAACTGTAGCCGTTTAAAAAGCATGCAGCAGCTAGTGTTAAGCGTTACCGTACTACATTGACATACGCAGGATTTACAGTACGTGACTTATCAAACAGTTTAGATGGATGGAACAGGCAGACTCGATCTCCAGGAGCTCAAACACCTGTGGAACAAGATCAAACAGTGGCAGGTGAACGCTCTCTCTGAATGGTGTGATTTGATCATGGTTATACATGATTACCTCAGACCACTTCTCATGTCTTTAATTCCTTGATGTGTATAAATACTCTACAATATAAACTTTGTTATGGGTGTGAGTTGAATCATGACTAGGATTATCATGTCTTGCAGAGGATCTTTAAGCACTATAATGCAGACCAGTGTGGTAGCATCAACAGTTATGAGATGAGGATTGCTGTCAACGATGCAGGTAATTCTATAATTATTATAATACAGTCAACATTTATAACGTCATTTCCACAATGCAATATATTGCAATGTAATTAATTGAATAGAACAGGCTTCAAAATACCTTTTAAAGGGTCCCATAAACCATTTATCCCAAATGGTGATTTAGCATTTTAGAAAAATGTCTACTACAATGGTAGGATTCACTCACATTCTCCAGGTGACTGTACCAGCCTTAACTCCCTTTGAATGTTCTCATCACTGTAGTCATGTGTCTTGTGTCCCTCTCAGGCTTCCGTCTCAACAACCAGCTGTATGACATCATCACCATGCGCTATGCAAATGAGAACATGAATATTGACTTTGACAGCTTTATCAGCTGTCTGGTGCAGCTGGAAGCCATGTTCAGTAAGTCTGCACACTTATATCAGTTGGAATAGTGTAGAGTAGCACAAGGTGATGAATTGGTTAAAGGTGGAGTCGGTGATTGTAAGATAATACACGTTTAGTCAAATTACCCAAATATCTCCTCATGGTCCGCTATCTGTCCATTCTGTATTTGTAATGATCTGGTGTTTCTACACAGCCCTGGCTGTTTCTACACAGCCCTGGCTCTATAAATGGGAACACAAAGTAGTGCAGACCGCCACACACACTATCGCAATGTCATGCGTGTCTAATGTGGGGCAGAGTTCAAATAATACATTCCAAGATAGCTGACTCAACCTTGTAATATTTAATGGAATGAATATAGAATATGACAAATAAGACTTCTGTAAGTGGAAGATGGGCTCTTGTTTGTATCTTGTCAGCAAACCCAGGAGAACAAATCATAAGGTAAATCATGTCAGAGCTGCATTTTGATATTGTTGGATGTCCTCTCAGGGGCATTCCAGGCTTTTTACCAGGATGGAGATGGAATGATCAGGCTGTGTCCTGGAGGTACGAGAAGATATGGCATGCTTTACTAGTGTTTGGATTCAAACACTAGTTGCAAGGTTCCTGGTCTAATCTCTAGCGCCAACAGTACACCAACACAGTGGTCTTGAACCTACTGACCTGAATATTTAAATCAACCATAAATATTTATCAACTAACAAAATATAAGAACATTTAGCAAAAATATACCACTAAATCAAGTTTCTAGTTTCCAAACCCAGAGGTGAGAACATCAGATTTAGAGCATGTGTAAGCTCATATTGTTGGCCAATTTTTAGTCCATTTTGGAAGTCTTCTCATTGGACAAGATCTTGTATCCTGTGAAGATCATTCACATATCCTGTCTGTTTGCAGTGGCTCCAGTTGACCGTGTATGCATAGAGGGACCTTCTTCCAGGTGAGGTCCACTCCAGAACTGCCAGCATTTACCTCATTCACTGTGCCGGACCAGTTTGCATCCTCTTTTGCTGACTTCTGGGTCTCAAGCTTCCAACACTCCCATCATCACCAAAACTTCAGTCTCTTTAATTTGTTATCCACCTTGTTTTACTGAATTATTCTCAGGAATCAAACACATGCAACCTCTTTTCCACTGTCCCCGTTTCAGAGAACCTCTGGTCATTTTCATTATCCGTAGTCTTCACTGTTCACTCCAATAAATATTATCTGACTAGCTGTAACCTGCTCCTATTGCCTATCCTTTTATCTTTGGCTAGAAAAGTATGGCAACACCCACATTACACCAGTCCAGTGACAGGAATGGGAAAGTATCATTGTTTAAATAAACTCCAGCCTGTTCACCCCTGGCCACAGATAAGGGGGACATGTCACCTTTAATACAGAAACTCCACCACTGTAAGTAGTTTTAAATCTTAGATTATGAATTGCTGAAAATCTTAGATTATGAATAGCTGAGATGGTTTGTTCACAGAACATTGTCGATGACATCTACTCAAGTAAGCGTAAACAAGTTGGAAGTTAGAAAATTGTTGCGATTGTGAAAATGATTAACTGGTTGAACTTGAGCTTTTAGTAGTTTAATTAAAGCTTCGGTCAAATTAAATATTTTGTCAAGTGAGTATTTGTTTCACACAAAAACAAAAACAAAAATCAGTGTAGTTATTGGCTTTATGGTTTTACTGGACCGTACCGATATCTTAAGGCAAAATTAACTGTAAAATTATGTTTTAATAATGTAATTGAATTACGCACAAGACAGGTAATTAA
Source organism: Typhlichthys subterraneus (assembly GCA_027564835.1). Lineage (NCBI taxonomy): Eukaryota > Metazoa > Chordata > Actinopteri > Percopsiformes > Amblyopsidae > Typhlichthys > Typhlichthys subterraneus. The sequence goes on from JAODUH010010207.1 coordinate 23,806, forward strand.
CATGGCAAGGGTTTTATTATTTTAACATTTTCAGGTTGAAATTTCTTACAAAATATCTTTTACAATTTCACAACTTTGGTAATAAGTCAGTTTGGTGAAGAAACTTGGGAATGCCAGGAACTGTAAGAACATGCTCTCCCAAGCAGACATGCCGCTTCTGGAAAAATGACTGGCTTTGATGACTCTTGATTAACTTGGCTGACAAGAAACCCTTAACACAAGAGCTGTCGCTCTACAGTACAGCAAAAGGCATCAGAATTAACTATAATCTATTAATTTAAAACCACTTGAACAGTTGCAGAAAATAATGGCATTGCATTACAATACCAGGCGTTTTCAGGGGTGAGGTATGGCATGGGGAGATTTATCCAATTCTATACTTAGACCATCTCAGCACCTTCTCTAAACTTTCAACTCCACCCGAATACCTCTTCTTTAAATATGCTGCAGTCGGGAACAAAAAGCTCACATTTGTGACTTTGCTAGTGCCACAAAAGAAACCCTTCGATATAAAAACAGTATATGACATGAATTTGAGGAGAAAAAAAGAAAAAGAAGCCCATGTGTCTATTGACTAGGAAAAATAAATTAGGAAAGGAAGGGGAGGGAAAGCACTACACAACTGGTGAACACATACACACCATAGCGCCATGTGGCGCTCCTGTCACGGCAATCTTAGTCCAAGTCACACCAAATCCTTACTACCACAGAGCAACAATACCAACTTAAAGAATAAACCCCCGAAATGCTAATGGAAACAAGGCTAGCTAACGGGCAAAAAACAGTTATATCTATATAAAAAAAGTATCATATATGGGCCAAAATGAAGCCGTGTACTTTGCAAAAATTATTAAATTGTTCAGTCTTTTCAATTTTTTAAGTCAGAAATGTTAAGTGAAAATGGCAAATGCCCTGAAAAACAATAAAATAACTTGGTTGCTCAACAAGAATCCCAACTTCAATCAGCGGCAACAATAAAACTCTCTTAACCCATGCCATATTGTGGCCAAACTTCAAGTCTTTATAGCAGAAAGTAAGCAACGTTGCTCTCAGGAGGCAAGGCACACTCTCCGACACAGGCAACACCCAAGTTTCTTCATTTACAAAAGTTAAATAAAGTCATGTATTTCTTTGTCACATTTGGTCGGTGAGGAGAGAACTATAATGTGAAATGGTCAGAGAAACAGAAAAAGACAGGTGTGCTCGTAGAATGCAAGTGAAACGGCAACACAAGCTTCCTTCCTTCAACAGACGAGGTTGGATGCCAACAGCAGACTGGTGTAAAAGATAAAGATGAGAAACACCACTGCTACACATAGTGGGTCCCAAGAACATTCCTCCCCCCAATATGGGAGGTAGATATAGGATTAAAAGGCAGGGGAGGCGAGACAGAGCTATAGTAATTCTCCCTCACTCAAGGCTCCTCCTCTGCATGCTTCTGCATGTGCATTAGCACTGCCTGCAAAACAGAACAGCATGTCAATAATGCACCACGGCTTTGAAGCGGAAACCTTCCCATATACGGTGCAGTACCTGCTTGGAGCTGCTGCGAGAGCACAAAAGATCTTCGCAGGTTTTCCAGCGGCACTTGGAGACGCCAGTGTGGGCGTCCAACAGGTGCTGCTGCAGATGACTCGTCACACCGAAGACCATAGAGCAACCGTGCCACTGCCAAGACCAGATACAAATAGTGACTCAAGTCAGCTTTATTTTAGCTTCAACACATTTGGCTTCAGAAATCATTTGTAAAGCAAGTAGTACAACCAAACCAATGTACAGAACTGTTCATTGGCAGGTCATTTAAATAGCAGCGGTGAGGTAACAGCCATTCGTTTAGAACATATGAATGGCAAGTGACACCATACTGACTGTCGGACAGCAGAACATCCTCTCCTCCTCTGGCTCTCCAGACAACATCTTACCAAGCAGGGATAGTTCTGCATGAGGTTGAGCTTCACAGCTTCCACGCTGCCATCGTAACAGCCTGTGTAGATCTGAAACAACATGTTTAGTCTGGTTTGTACACTAGCTTTTGTGAATGTTAACTTCAATCAATCTAGCATTTAGCAGATGTTTGTATCCAAAACGACTGCCACTTAGCTGCTTTCGTTAAACAGATAAATAAGTGGTAAGGGGTCAATTAGAAACACTATATTGTATTTTCTCAGTTGGCTCATCAACCACAAAAAAGAAGCAGGAAGAATAATAATTGTATTTTACATTTACAGCATTTAGGTGCTTGTATCCATGTCATCATGAAGAGGATAACACATTGTGTTAGAATAACGAGAAAAGGAAATGAGAGATTAGAGATGCTATTGAAGCCCAATCAGCCATGAATGTCAATGAAACATAAATGCTAAATTAATACTTATTAATTTGCATGTTCACATAAGTTTAATTTATATAGCGCTTAAAAAGTACTCAAAGATGCTTTACATGGTAAAAGAAGCTGATAACAGTATAAAAACACAGTTAACAGCTTAGAACTATAACTATATTTATTTATTTATTTAAGAATAAAGAAGACATTCTTAGTTAAAACTATTTCAGGTTAAAAGCTTCTTTAAACGGATGTGTTTTAAGTGCAGTTTTGAATGTGTCAAGCGATGTGGAATGTCTGAGATGGTGGGGGCAGTGATGGAGAAGGCCCTGTACCCCCAGGTTCAGTGCTTAGGGCACGTGGGAAGGGAAAGGAGGTTGGCATCAGTGGATCTGAGGATGCGAGTGGGAGTATGATGGTGTAGGAGGTCAGTGAGGTATGAGGGGGTGAGGTTATTTAGAGCTTTGGAGGTGATTTTAAACTGTATTCTTTGTTGGCTAGGGAGCCAATGGAGGTTTGGGCGTACTGGAGTGATGTGGTCTGTGAGTTTTGCATGTATTGGGGTTTGTGGAGGAATTTGGTGGATGTGCCGTACAGAATGCTGTTGCAGTAGTCCAGGCGTGAAGCGATAAATGCATGGATGAGTGTTTCAGCTGCTGAGAACGAGAGGTTGGGACGAAGATGAGCAACGTTTTGAGATGGAAGAAGGCAGATTTTGTAATGTGTTTGATATGTTGTTAAGAAAGAGTTTGGTCAAAAATAACGCAGAGGTTTCGGATTTTTGTTGATGCTGGAACAATGGAACCATCAATGCCGAGGAAGATGTTTTGTCAGGATTTGATGAGGGATTTTGGACCGATTATAAGAAATTCAGATTTGTCACTGTTGAGATTGTGAAAATGTCTTTGCATCCATGATTTTATTTCAGTGAGGCAGTTTGTGATGGTAGCATAAGTGGCAGTAGTGATGGATTTAGTAGAGATGTAGAGCTGGGTGTCATCGGCATAACAGTGGAATTGAATTACATGGTGGCGAATGATGTGACCAAGGGGGAGCATCATTGTTAGGCTTAATTGTACCACGTTGTTGAAATGCTTTTGGAGAAGTGTTTACTGCAATAGTCAACACTTTTACAAAATGTCAATTTTCAAAGAAATAGTGTGAGGTTTAGAGACGTTAAGACACGTTTAATTTACAGAGTTGACACACCCTAATGTCTAATGTTCGCTCTATATTAGCACGTCATGATGTTGGCAGTAGGAAGAATTCTCTCCATAAACATGGAGGTGTGGGGCTACACTGAAACTCTTCCCTTTAAACATGCAGGCAGTGTATGTGGGAGCAGACCACTCACCATGTTGTTGTGGACGGTCATGCACATCACCATGTCCTTGTGTCCGCCGTACACCTGCAGACACGCCTGGGACTGTGGAGAGAAGGCAGCCATTCACTCAGTGCTCTAATGACAGCTGTGTGACCATAGGGAGAACCATTCAATGACTGGCCTATGAGCAAACGTCATCACCATAGGTTCATTAACACACCTGTAGGTCGTAGATGCGGATCAGTTTGTCCAGGCACGCGGTCACCATCAATTTACCCAGAACAGTCACCACAGTAACAGCATGACGGTGGCCCTTATAGACCCGAACGAGCTCTCCAGTCTGCAACACACACCACAAACACAAGGCCACTATTACACACTGACATTAAAGTGGGCATCTATGGACCACCCAAAGGGATAAAGCATATTCTGTGAATGGTGTGTTAAAGTATTGCTTTATTCAAAAATCCTTAATATTCTGCTATGACCTCGTCCAGACCTCTGTCTATGCAGCATATTCAAGTTATGAATGGACTCACATAGATGTTGTATGCATGGACCAACTGGTCACTGGAGCCACTGAACACCAGGTCGTTCACCACCTGAACACAGGAGAAAGTGTCGAGACCTGATCAGACCTCTGTTCATGTCACCTGATTATTTAAAGGGACACACCTCCCTGTGTGTCACAAGTTGCCCTTGACTCAACTAGGGATATTGCTAATGACTAATTTCCTTGACGTTTAATCTGATGTTCACTAGGAGACTAGTAAATTAAAAGTAAGAAACCACTCAGAAAATTGGCTCAATATATATTGCATATTTTATAAGAGAATGTTAATCACACATTCATCATATGTAATTCTAAAATTTCTTTTCTAATGGTCGGTACGGAAAACCGATCTTTGTTGTCACTCAAATGGCTCTCAATTCACAATTAATTTAGCCTTTACTTGATTTAATGCATTTACCTGGATTAAAGATTTATCTTAAATTCATGAATAATATATATATAAAAAGTCTAAAATCAGTATTGGTCGATATTGCGGACTAAAAACCAGCAAAAGATATCAACCAAAAAAGTGATGGGTGCATAACTATTTCAAATAAATATAAAGTCACACACACACTTTACCCGCCGCATTAGTCTGTCACCGGCCTAGCAGACGTACCGTCATGCACAGGACCGTTTTGGTGTGTCCCTCCAGGGTGCGCAGCAGGAGGCCGCTCTTGGCATCCCGTACACTGATGGTGCTGTCGTAGGAGCCCACTAGGAGCAGCTTCCTTGCTCCCTCCTGGCCCGAGGCCAAGCAGCTGACAGCCCGCGCCCCGTGGCACTCAAAGTCCTCCAGCTGTTTGTTGGTCTACAGCGCAGCATGCCCACACAGTGACACTTAGCAGACGTGCTTCACACAGCGCATCACTGCAGCAGCCATGGTGGTGATTGAGACACTTACCTTGAGGCTGAACGTGACCACTGTGCCGTTGCCCAGGCCAGCGTACAGAAACTTCCAGCGGCTGTGCAGACACAGGACGCGGTCTGGCAGGGAGAACTGCTGCTCACACTCCCCAGCCTGGGCCGTGAGACACACACACAAAGACTAACAACTAGAAACACATCACAACAGTCTGAGTGCAGAAACACTTTGTTACAATACATCACATAATCAATGTTAACCAGGCTAACGTAATTGCATCAAATACAGTGCTACTAGTAACTAGTATAGCCATAACTGACATATGCTGTATCAGGAGCGGTCCACACCTTGAGACTGTAGCAGCGGATGGTCTGGTCACTAGATCCCGTGTACAGGCGATGCTGCACACCCACAGCAGCAGACGCCAGCAGGCAGTTGACCTTGGAGCTGTGGCCCTCGAACACAGCCACACACTCACGTCTCTGGAGGCACATGGTACACGATTCATCAGCGCCCACGCACGCAGACACACACGAATACAGCGTCTGGAGAGGAAGACTAAACTGGGACACCCACCAGCAGGTCGAAGGCCCGGACTGTGCGGTCCCCAGAGCACGTGTAAAGGAGACCCTTGAGGATCTGCATGCCGTTTACTGCCTCCTGGTGGCCAACAAAAGCTCCCTCAGTGGGCACATCTCTGTCGTCTCCATCACATGACACTTCTACATGGAGAGAGCACACACACACACACACATATATATAAACATACATACATGCATATATATATACAGTATCTCACAAAAGTGAGTACACCCCTCACATATTTGCAAATATGTGAGCATATCTTTT
>JAODUH010010236.1:0-29702 GCA_027564835.1 Typhlichthys subterraneus
TAAACTATTGACATAACATCCTATTGTCTAAAGCCTGTCCCTCTGGGGGTTTACACTCACCTGCGCTAAGCGTAACAAGGGTGATTGTTTCAAAACTACCATTATAAATATACAGGTACTGGTGATTAAAAGGCGTGTGAAATACAAAGTGGTGAATCACCAGTATATTTGTTATTCTCAAAGTGTGTGTGAGAATTTTTTAACTAATTTACCAAATCACTTAAACTGAAACTCAGGTCAAGTAGGGTTGTTTTTTAATTGACATTTTTATAATGTCTAGCTCAATCCTTGCTCCATTGGGTTAGGGTTGAGTAAAGCTCATACTCAATCAAACCAACAGCAATTTAATAAAGTGACCTTTGATTTCATAAAAGTCAAAATTCAAAATAAATAAAATACAACAAATTCACTGTTATCAGCATAATTTTTTATTCACATGGCATTTATCTGATACATTTGAATAAAATGCACTTCTATCAGTTTAATTTTTAAATCATATGACGATGTTAATTAACGTAAATTCTGATTTAAGGTCAATCGAACTCAATTTTAATCAAATAATTGCCACTCATACAAAGCGAAATTATTGCTATATTGAAATTCTGAGAAACTCTAACTTGTCACTCGGGTTTAGCAAAATATAAACGACATCCATTTAAATGTTTTATTCAGATAGTCAACGAACTTAAAGAAATAAAAACGTGGTGTCCCAGACGCACCATGTCAATGGCTGGTTGCTGATCAAAGCGTGGGCAACTAGGAAGTGACGCACTAAGCGACGACACGCACACTTTCCTTGATTTACAGATCTTGAGAGCCGCTTGTATTTTGATGCCCACCACAAGCAACATACACCAGGCTTTCAAACCAGAGAGCCACGACGCCCTTGTCATTGTCCTTCTCGACTATAGTAAAGAATAAGGACTCAATGTATAAGCCAACTATTTTATGTAATACGCTACATACTGTTAGTCATCGGCTATTTGGGGTTCGGTTATGGAAACGGAATTTTGTTGTAACGTCCCGCGGAGTCGGACAAGTATTGGCACAGCAGTCCTCGGCAGCAATGTGTACCAGCTCTTCAAGACGCAAGGATACGGCGAGCTGGCTGTGGTCTGTTTACAATGATACAAAAAAACAAACTGAAGGTATGAACTGCATTAGAGTCACAGCAAAGAAATGTGTCCAACCAGTAGGATACAATGTTGCGGGATGCATAGTCATATTTAATTTATAAACAACAGTCTCCTGCTATAATCTATTTGGACTGCAACTTTTGCCAAGCCACACAATATGCATCCTCAGATCACATGCTTGCTCCATGTGGGATTATTTTTCATATTTGATTGCTTTATCTTGAATGTTAGTGTTACAGTCACTGACATTGAAAGCAAACCCCCATAAGCCAGTACATCAGGGAGGGTGGTCATAATGGGTTATCATGGGCACTAACCAGTTTGTAGTTCTATGCATACATAAAAGAGATGAGACACATTCCTTCCAGAACCATCATTTGAAATGTTCTGCGATAAGTGCCACAGTCTGTTGGTTAAAGCCCTGGTGTCTATCTACTGTACCTCTCCCACTTGTCAGAGTTGATCCCAGCCATATCCAGAAACTCTGTCAACCCAAACACCATCTTTGCCAACAATGAGATGAACCTGGGTGACATTGAGATCTATGGCTTTGACTATGACTACACATTGGCTTTCTACTCCAGCCATCTCCATACCCTGATCTTCAATATAGCGCGGGACATCCTCATCAGAGAGCACAGGGTGTGTGTGTGTGTGCATTCAGGGTTGTTGTTATTTCTTGTAAGAAAATAATGGGCTATATTATGTTTTTATTTTAATGTATACACTGTATTTTATACCCTACTTAGAGAACAGCTGAATTGCTAGTCTAGTATACATGAATATGAAACTTTTTGAAGAGAGTAAAGGGTGGCCTATAGTAGCCGTATTGCTACTATTACACAGTTAGGATTTTGTATTATGTATCAACTGCTTAGAAGGATTATAGATCATTGATATTACTCTAATGCTGCAGACTCAGTTTGGCATTTGTAATCAGCTGTGCATTACATTTCAAGCTCATGCTTGCATCTAATATAATTAATCTTTAGTACCCAGAGGGATTACGAGAATATGAGTATATTCCTCATTTTGCTGTCAGAGGATTGCACTATGATGTTCAAAAGGTAATAATTGCTTTATAGTTTTTATTTTTTATTTTGTATGCATGAAAACAAGTGTTTTAGGTAGACTACTGTATGTTGTCAGTTGGATGATGGTTTCCCACAAAACGTAATCGTTATATAATCGTTGTAATAATGACGGTAATGTGAATTGTTCTAGGCACTGCTGATGAAGATTGATGCTTTTCACTATATTCAGTCGGGAACTGTATACAGGTTTGTGATGTCACATCAATATTTTTACAATCAAAATGTAGGGTTGTGTTGTGCAACACAGCTGTGCATGTGAGGGGGAGGGTAGAGAAGGGTGTAAGCCTGGGGGTGTTGTTGATGGAGTACGTGTGAAACTCAGGCCAAGGAGGGGTGTTTTTTAAACCAAAACAACAGTGTCTTTTGGAAAGCAGGAGTCAACCACAAGGACAATTCCGGACACAAATTATGAGGAGATACAGAATGTTGTAGTTTCTGTCACGACCGTTAATTTCACTACTCATTAACGCATTTGGGAGGGTTGACAGGCTTTGTGAATCATTGAGAATTTTACATTCATTGACTAAAGGCACGGTTAGGCCGCGTTCAGACCTAACTTCTTTTTGGAAGCTGTCGGCCTCTTTTTTACATTATAATCCTATGGAGCGGGCCGTGTTTTTAAAGGCGCCATGGGGACCCCTTTAAACGCCGCAGGTGCTTTTTTCAGCAGCTCGACTTCTTTTTCAGTTGAAAAAAGTTCGCCTTCTCATAAGAAAACGCCCTACGTCATCTGCTTTTTTGACAGTTGATCACTCACAAGTTGCATAGTTAGACCTGGTGTTTTCCATAACAACCGTAACAACCGTTTCAGCTGTTTTTTTATTGTTATATATGAAAAATGTCTTTGTTGTAGTGAGCAGTGTTTGCCACTATGTTTATGTTCCTATTTACGGAGCGGAGCCAGAGCTGCGTAGAAGTATCCATTTTTTTCAGCATGCACAGAGAGCAGTAAGCTAGCAAAATGTGAGGAGATTTTTGGTGAATTCATAAAAAAGTGTATTATCTTACAATTAGCTTAAGATAGCTGACTATATCTAAAAAGATTAAAAGATGTGATTATGTGTTGAACTATTTTGTTTCATAGGGGTCTCAACCCAGTACCTGAAGAGGAGGTTATTGCTATGTATGAGGGTTGCCATGTTCCTCTGGAGATGATGAGTGACTTCTATGGCAAGGTGAGTAAGCTTGTACAGCACAATAAACAGACATGGAACAATGTGTAGACTAAAACATGATATCCATCACGTGAATGGTGTTTATTCTTGCCTCAACTTGTAGAGTTCCCACGGCCACAGAATGAAACAATACATGGACATATTCTCCCTCCCGGAAATGACCCTTCTGTCCTGTGTCAACGACTTCTTTATGAAGAACAACATTGATTATGAACCTGTCCATCTGTACAAAGATGTCAAGGTTATTTACACATACTATATAACAATATTGTGACACTCAAGTGTAACGTGTAATTTCAACTTGTACTGTAATAGTAATAGTTGTAACAATAGGGTTAACTACAACAACAAGAAAATTAACAATAATACATATAGAATTATTATTATTGTCGCATGATTTTTTAATGGAACAAATATTTGGGCTGTTTATTTTCCCACTGGGAGTAAAAATATCTCTTATCAACAAAAATAGACTATGCTTATTAGACAAATTTTCATTGTATAATGTACCTACTGGCCGTGGTAGAAGGCCGTGATTGTATTGGACAGCTCCCAGGTGTATATCTGCATCGCTCTAACATGCACTAGTGCTCTGTTGCTATTTTGATGCAGTCGACAAGACGAGCGGCGTTTAATTTTAGCCGCCAGTGCTAGCACCTAATTTTAGCACTGCCAGCACGCTTGCCTCCCCACCATCTGCGTGTGTTCTTTGGTGGTGCTGCTACTTCAGAGGAAGAGGTGCGGCGAGACAGTGCTTCATTCTCCCTCCGAGGGCAGCCTGTCAGTCACGTCCTCTCTGGACGACACTGAAGCGCTTCTGACAGATCGCTGTCATTAAAATCCCCCACCCGCCCAATGTTCAGTCAGTGCTCCGGGAGTCTACACTTTTTCAAGGACACTCAATTATCTTTTCTTTCAGTAAGCACTGATTCACTAATTAGTGATTAATGGTCGACATTCGTAACTGTTTGGCGCTTTGAATATCGGACAGGATCCTAATTTAATAAGCTTCCCATTAATTCAAGCTGAAAATTAGAAATCCTTTCACAGAACAACAGTTCACTTATGAAACGCAGCCTTACAATAGACTGTAGTCTGCTGGAAATGTTTTTCTATCTTTCTTTCTTTTTCTCTCACACGCACATGCACGCACACGCGCACACACACACACACGTAAGGTCTTTTCTAATTCTTGTTTCATTAGTATTCAGAGACGCATTTCAGTAACACTTAACACAAACAGTTGCTGTTTGTGTTCACAAGCAATTCAGAGCAAGCGTTGGCTGTTGAAAGCTAACGTTGCTACACAACCTTTCTCTGCTGACTTTATTTTCTCTCTCCTCACAGGAGGCCATAGGAGATGTTCATGTCAGAGGCATCATGTACCGAGCTGTGGAAGCAGATATCGGTAATAACCGCAGAAGTGTACAGAATATCCTGTCATCTCTGTGAAAGACACTAGGTTGTGGTCATACGCCCGGGAGCAGATATTTGAGCCCCAGCCTCAATGCTTATGTTTACAACTGTACACAAAATGGCATGTGGCTGTAGGGGAGAGTTAGAGAACGGTGCTGTAGACATGTGGAGTAGAGAGGAGTTGCGATCAAGGGATCACATGGGAGGGATGCGTTTCCAGCAACTGATTTAAACTAGAGCAATTGTTTGACATAAATGAACTAGCATGACAAACGGAGTCTTGAAGAAAAATCTATGTGTGTGGCTCTGAAAAGAAGCCATGGAAACCTTTGGAAATGTATATCTCTCTGCCTATCTTTCTCTTGCCATTTTATTTCAATGTTTGTTTCTCTTTTCTGTAGACAAGTATATTTGCTATGGTGAACAAAGTCACGCTGTTCTGAAAAAGCTGTCTGAGAATGGGAAAAAGATGTTCCTCATCACCAACAGCCCATTCGATTTTGTGTAAGTATACCATAGGTCTTCATAGGAGAAAAATGCAGTGCCTGGGCCAGAAATGTATTTAAATTGTTGTAATTTAACAGTCTGTCATTGGTGTCCAAATGTGTGTCACACATGGTGTGAGTGGGTAGATTTGTGTGCATGCATTTAGCAAAATTTCTGAAATCCAGTCATCTTGGGACTATTTGAAGCCAGACTCGACAACACAGAAAGCCGCCGGTGTTTCTCTTGCCAAAGCTTTCCAGAAATCAAAAAAGAAAAATGTGCGTGCTTGGTTAGATATTTATTTGCATGCTGGCAACAAACTTGCATTTGGTTTGAACAGTGTCCTTATATACAATGTCAAAAAACATGTCTTTTAGCACCAAATATTTAGCAAGATGCCTTCCTTTACTGCTCATTCACTGGGAAAGTAGTTCTCTCGTCATGGTGAATTAGCAGCATGTTTCTGAGTTTAAAAGTCTCGTGAAGATAATGCGCTCAATTGTTGCTTTTCTTAGGGACCGCGGAATGAGCTACATTGTTGGGACGGACTGGAGAGACCTGTTTGATGTCGTTATTGTGCAGGCTGACAAACCTGGTTTTTTCAATGACAGGAGAAAGTAGGTCTGGTTATATGTGTATTGTATTTCGTTTTGATGAAGCTGTGTATATTTGTGTAGGACCTACAATAGGAGTGGCTTTGAACCCATGCGTTTTTCCATCCAGACCTTTCAGGCGAGTGACAGATAAGGGGGTGTTGCTTTGGGATAGGATTCACCAATTGGAAAAAGGACAGATATACAAACAGGTGTTGGAACACGTTCAATTGCCAGACATTACTGTTGTTGTAAATACCACTGCTTTGTTTTGTAACCTGGATATGTGCGTCTGTAATTGCAGGGAAACCTGTACGAGTTTCTGAAACTTACTGGGTGGAGAGGGTCCAAAGTGCTCTACTTTGGAGACCACATTTACAGTGACCTGGCTGTAAGCATATGTCAGATAGCGTAATATTCTACACAATGCACTGTTTAAAGAAACACTGATTATGTTTTATTTTTTGCACTGTGTGAACAATACCTTTGTGAAAGTTGCATGTGCCACAGTATCACACTCTCTGTCGGAATGTGTATTTTGATCTCACAAAACCGGGACATTGACACAGTGTTAGCATAATGGCACTAGTAGCATAATCATTCCAGCACAATATGGAGATGAGCGGCGGCCCAAAGGAATAGCGGTGTCTTTCCCGTCCCGCAGGATCTGACGCTGAAGCATGGCTGGAGGACGGGAGCTATCATTCCCGAGCTGAGGAAGGAGATCAAGATCATGAACACTGAGGAGTACGTCCACATGATGACCTGGCTGCAGGCGCTGACGGGCCTCATTGAGCACATGCAGGTCAGGAGAGCCCTTGGATTACAATGCGTCAGCGCATGTGGGTTTTAGTGCATGTATACTTGGTTTACAAAGAATCTGTCATTCAAACGAATATAATAAATAAATAAGACGGATAACAGCATGAGAAAATTGTTATCGAAATGTAATATTGATGTATTCCACAGTTATAGAAATTAAGGAAACATTAGATATATTGCAGAGTTTATAGGCTATGAGATGTGTGTGGGCCTTCTCTGCTCACATTTCCTGTTCCAATCTATAACAGATTCACAGGGATCCAGCTGCAAAAGCCGTCGTCCAGGATTGGATTGAAGAAAGAGAAGCCATGAGGTAACTGAGATAACCGTGTCCGGATTAATGCTCCCTCAGATCACTTGGAAAATCTGGTCATAAACTGCAAAATCACACTTTTTGGAAACATGTCATCTTTTGACTTTCTGCAGAGCTTTCATTTATATCCCCACTTTAGTAACAGAAACTAGAGAAATGTGTTGTTTTTCCTCCAATGGTGGTGATGCAAAGACCTGCATAATACTGTATAGCCACTGCGGTGCCCTATGTACAGACCCTTTACTTAACTTTAGTAAAAGTCAATGGTTTATTTTTGTTAGGACTCATTACGGTGGTGTTGCATGTGTTTTGACAGATCACAGACTAAGGTCATCTTCAACCCGCAGTTTGGGAGTCTATTCCGGACATACCATAACCCAACTTACTTCTCACGACGGCTCTCACGCTTCGCCGACATCTACATGGCGTCCATCAGCTGCCTGCTCAACTATGACTTTGAGCACACCTTCTTCCCCCGCCGCACCCCTCTGCAGCACGAGTCACCCTTCTGGCCGGAGCAGAAGCCTACCGGAGCCACGGCCATGTTGCCACAGACCCACAGAACCCCAGCAGACTCTGGTTAGAGTGATGGAGCAATGAACAAAATGTTTTAAAGGCCTTTCACTGGACATACAGTATTTTGAGATTACTCATTTGGACTGATGCATTCAGTCCAGAGACTTTTAACATGGAAAAACCCCAATGATGTTGTTCATGCTCTCCATGCTGCTAGACAATTGCATAATGAATAAACAAAATATATATTAAATGATTTTAGTATACAAAATTATTTTAGTATAGGGACAATGGCACTAGTGCTTAGCACTCAAAATTCAGAGCATTTAATTTAAATCAGTTATCACTTCTTTGACTAAACTTTAACACACATGCAAATAATTGTGATTTAAATGTTTATTGCATCTGCTTGTATGGCAAGTTCTCTATTGTGCATAATATTGTTTCTTATGCACCTCTATATTAACATTAAATATTTAGATTTTTTATAATTGTTACTTTGTGAAATTATAATAATATGCACATATCTTGGACTACAGTATATGCATTGAGCATGACATTACAGTAGCCTACAGTAAGTGATACGTTTTCATTAAAGTTTACCTTAAGACTATTAACTAATGCATCACTTTATGTGGTAGTACAATTATATCTTCATAATGTAACAGAGCCTTATTTGTACTAGTTAATTTGGGCAAGTGAATTACATATTTAATAAATGTTAATGTTCAAAATGTAAGGTGAATGCTGCAGAAGCAGAATTGAGTTATAAAGTCAAAATTATTTTTGCTTTTAGCATTTTCTGTAAAACACTACACATTTTATTAGAAGTTGCAAATAATATTTATTTTTTAGTATATTTCATCTACTGTATACATTTATCTGTATACAGTAGATGTATCACGCATCAACCTTCATATAACAGTACATTGCTATTGATTTGTAAAGACCGATTAATTATTTTGCACAAAATGAGTTCACACAATGGGTGATATTTGTAATGTGTTGAAGCTGGTAAAACCTAATGGGTTTCCTTGATTTTTGTTTACTTGTGCTTGAATGTATTTACATTTATATTTATTAAATGAAAATGAAGCAACTGCATGTTGTATTATGTTAAATAGTTGTTTAATAGATGGCAAAGGCAAATGAATGGCCATATGGTAAGGGATTTGTTGGAATTAAACATTCAAATCATGTTAACGTGATCTCTCATATTTGATTTAATTAAAGACATCTTCCTCCAACAGACAGGTGGAGGAAGATAGATTTTTAGATATATTCAAGCCTGCATAGCCTGGTCTAATGAGGATCAGACATTATAAGGGTGATGCTTAAATCCCTGGGTTTGCAGAGTATAGAAGACAAGTTATCCGAGTGGTTCTGACCAGGATAATGTACATTGCATCCGTTCAGGCATCATGGACAGCAACAGCACGCATAGACTCTTGTGACTGCAGTCACTGTAGCACCCACGATCTTTCCCCGTGTGGGCTACAGTGTTCTTTCCTATCTCATGTTCATCAATACAGTTGTATCTGTCTTCAATAATAGTCTTGTAATTGCTGTTATGGCAAAGAATCCATCTATGCTCCAGCGTATGAGTTATAATTCTTAGCCTTGCTGTGTCTGACCTCATGATAGCTACATGTGGACCTCTGATAGTCACCCTCACCAATTATCATGGTTCTTTCTTTCTTGGCAACCCATTTTGCACGTTTCAAGGATTTGCAGTCAATTATTTTGGTAAGTAAAGGTGTTTTACATTAATATAGACTAAATAATATGTTATGTATAATCATTGTTGCTTATATGTAGAGAAATGTACAGTGATTATAACATACCATTTTGTTAATTCGGGATATTTCCACATATATTATAGAAGCACTGATATTTTGAAATATGAATTCCACAATCACTCCTTGACATTTAACTCTTCTTGGTTTGGTGTCTCTATGCACCCTGACTCTGCTTGCTTATGAGAGATATAACGTGGTATGTAAACCAATGGCTGGGTTCAAGTTGAACATGCGGAGAAGCCTGGCTGGGCTGTTATTCGTCTGGGTCTTCTGCTTGTTTTGGACCGTGCCACCTTTATTTGGCTGGAGTTCCTATGGTCCTGAAGGGGTCCAGTTTTGGAAGATTTCATTTCACATTCAGCAGACATCTTCCCCCTTTATTATCACACACTATAATGAATACAACAGCAGATAAGAGCCCTTTCTATTATAGTACCTCCCCACACTCATGGCAAATAACAGTTGTAACAACATGACTCATATTATGGTCATGACCACTGGGGCTTTGGTGTACTTCAAGTTTAGTATTTTACAATTAAAAGGTTAGCCTGTACAGCTCACATCTTTCCAATTTGCCTGCACCATTACATTACTGATTTAAATAACTGCAGTCCTTGCCTCTACTTAGCCCGTCCTATTTCCATGCTGCCATGCACCCTGTGCCGCACTAACAAGCGTGTAATAGGTGTCATCGCTCTCATCCTAGCTCAACAGGAATGTGGAGCTACAGAGTGGCGGTTCCAGATTAGAGGAGAACGCGCATGCCACCAAGATGGTTCTGGCCATGATAATAGCCTTCTTCATATGCTGGCTTCCCTATTTGGTACTGTCTAGCGTGGTGGTGGTGGATCCTGTGATCGTCATACCTCCACTGCTTGCAACCATGCCCATGTACTTTGCAAAGACTAGTCCCATCTACAACCCTATCATCTACTTCCTGGCCAATAAGCAGGTATGTAGCTGCACTAAGACAATATGTATTGATCTCCTAAGGCCCATGACCCCTGTCATATTCTGTATTGTAACTAATGAGATCGGAGAGGGTCAGCATAACATAATAACATAAAGTATGTAAAACAACTAAAACAAATATCTACAATATACAGTACAGGTTAATTATACAGTATATATATATATATATATATCAATCATTGCCTTGCTAAAGACTGGTCCCTGACTATTTCACTGTTATGTAATTTAGCAGACAATTAGGTGATTTAACAGACACTGCATAGTGACATACATTACAATGTACCATATTACAAGTAAAACAGTATTAGAAGGAACTCAAGGATGCTTACAGGGATGCAAACTCTGGGACTCAAACCATTCCCTCCCAACTGGGAGGACCACTAGACTATCCTACCTATAATCATAATGTATCTGAAGCTATAGGGAAGATGGTACATACAGTATACTGTATGGTAAATGCTTTGCTTCAAGTGTGAAGCTGTGGAAATGACTTCACTCCTGTATGTTCTGTATTGACAGCACAGTTCTGTTCTTGCATGTCTAGTTTCGTGATGCCACTTTGGAGGTGCTGTCATGTGGTCGTTACATCCCCCATGGGCTTGCCAGCGTCTGCACGACATCCTGCAAGACAGACAAGGTGTCACCTGTGTGAGGTTCGTCAGTAGACACAAGTAGCTGCCACATTGGTCCATGTGCAGCGATGCCTCATGTCAACAGCAACATGATAAAAACCAACACCAGTACAAGTTGTTTAGGAAGATGTGCGTGTGTGTGCACGTGTGTGTGTGTGTGTGTGTGTGTGTGTGCACACATGAAATTGCTGATGAAATATTGAGCATGTTGGATATTTGTTGTAGCTATGACTTCAAAAATATGATTATAATGTACCAATGTATATATTCTTTTGTTGTTTCGTAGAACAGTTACAGATAGATACATTATATAAAGCTTTATGAAGTCCCAATTAAAACATTTAATTAAACAATACACATATATAATAGGCAGTTTTCTTTATACATTCACAGTTTGATATCTAATTTCTAAACACTAATAATTACTTGAAATAATAATAGAGGAATTATAAAATCACATCCAGCAGATTGATTGAACCAGTTATGGGCCACATCTTATGACAAACTCAAAGTTTGATTACTGTTCAATAAACACAATATATTCATGTCATTATATCTCATTTCATGTGACCTAAAAGGAAGGGGGGTCAGAACTGTGATCTAATCCCACATTTGGCATATAGCCCAACATCTTACAATTTGAAATCAAACATAATTTTACAAATGATCTCTAACAAATATGATTAAATATTATCTTTCTGTAATCCAGCAGTGTGCCTCTTCTTAATTGCATATTTCTCCTTACTTAACTTTGAGAAAATTGACAGCTGTTGTATCAGAAGATTGCACATCCATTTTCATTTGAAAATGCTAATTATATCCAGTATACTGTACCACCTCATATTTTGTGTGGTGTAGTGCAAGATCGTTCAAATTGTTCAGAAAACCAGTAAAACCATGCTTAGAAACATTCATTATTGACATACAGTATGTTTTCAATTAACCACAAGGCCTTTATGCAACGGGCCCCACAGTGAATACACAGTTTAGTGTTAATGAACGTGATGCACATCCAGGGTTCCTATGAGACATGGTGGACATGCAGGGTGATAATGAAAAGGGCGGACACCCTGGTGTCACTTGTATAAAGGGAACATACAACAACATTGTTCACACACCTTGGGGCATATTGACTAGAGAGAGGCTGAGCCATCACTTAGTCACATATAAAAACAAAGCAATGGAATAGAAAACCTGTACAATGTGTCTTTGAAGCTGGAGATGAAGCTTGCATCTGAATGGAGCTATAGGAACACCACTATTTGGGAGGAGTACCTTTCCATCGCAGTCCTCAGTGCAAACTGTGTTATCCTATTGATCACATCCTGCGTGGGAATTGCAGCAAATCTTTTTGTGACGTGGGCAGTCTACCACCAAAAATCCTTGAGAACGTGGAATAACGCACTACTGGTGAATCTGGCAGTTATAGACATTCTTCGTTGTGCAGTCGACTGCCCCATTCTCTTCACTATTATTACAACTGAGCATCGACGTGGACACGTAGACGAAGTCCTCTGCAATATGCAGGTGGCCTCTTTCTCCTTTAACTGCTCCATCCAGCTGCTAACCCTGGCATGTATAAGTGCAGAAAGATATCAGGCTATTGCCTTTCCTTTCAAAAATACTGAACGGCGAAGGCGGATCATTGTACTGATTCCTGTTACGTGGATATTGGCGATTATAGTATCTGTTCTTTGTTTAATCTTTGTAAAGGATTCCCCTGTGTATGTAATATGTCAAGGATCACAGAAGCAATCCATACCTTCGTATGATACCTTTGGACTTTACGTTTTGTTTCCACTGTGGATATCTTGTTTTGGTGTTATCATTGGCTTCTATTCAAGCATATTTGCATTGGTAAGATCACACAGTCGCAAAATATTTGATAAAGGCAATAATCATGCTTCCAAAAAAGAGAACACAGAGAAGAAAGTTGCTAAAGGTGGAGAACCAGGTCCCAAGAATTTCAAGAAAATCCAAATCCAGAAGGAAAATGCAGCTCCACTTGAACAGGGAGCACACGCTGACCCAAATGTATTCAATAATGACTCAGCAGCTCTGCTGAACTCTACTGTAGAGCTTCTGCATGTCTTAAAAGACTCCCACAGTATAAATGAGAGCAAACCAACAGCTGAGGAGACCGTGGAAGGACCTCCTGAAACAGAACAAGATGCTCCTGCTGTCGAGCAAGTTGAAACAAATTCATCCAGTCACCATACTAAGGAAGGCCTGAATAACATAATAATAAAGGATCACGGTGTTGTAAACATGGGCAGCGAACATGAACCTGTCACCAAAATGCAGAAGAACGATGCAGAAATTATACAACCTGCTAGCAGTGTCATGCATGTTGAACCCAACAAAGATAATGGTATCTCAGTAACTGAGCCACAAAAGAACAATGTGGACAATACAAGTGAGTCAAAGGCTCCAGTGCAGATTGTTGTGGAGCAACATTATCCAGAGCTTTTGGCCACTGCAGCGTTAGACAGCCCTGTAGCTGTTGTGCTCCTGACGGCAGAACAAATCAAGAACAATGGAGATGAAGCACTGTCTGTTGCTAAAGCAGATAGAGAGGATGGTTCATATCAAAGTACAGCATGTGCCCCCATTACAGCAGCTGCGGAAGCAGCCCCAGAGGTCGACGGTGCAGTCTGCATGATGCCATCTCTTGTCAATAAGGACAGGGCCAATAAAAAGAAGGAAAGTAAGATGGCAAAGCGCTCCGGCTATATCATTTTCTCCTTCCTATTGTGCTGGCTGCCACTTATTGCAACTATCCTGGTGAATTGTGTTGTTTACCAAAACGGATATTCAGGGGTAAGTTTTTACAGTGTGGGACTACAGCAACATTTTTGTTTAAATGTCAGTTGGCCTCAGGTTGCATCTGATATAAATGATATACCTGATTGAGTTTCTGCTTGTTTGTAATGTCATGTCCTTTGTATGGCTTTCAGATCAGGATTATTCACAACATGGAAATCCTCTGTGTCTCATTTGTCTGCATGACATCACTTTGTGACCCAATCATTTATGCAGCAGTAAACCCCCAGTTTCGAACAGAGTATTATAGATTAAGAAATAAGATTAAATCCTTTTGGAAGAAATGGTGACTTCAATCCTCTTCCCGAAATCCTCCCAAGTCCCTGTGGATACTAATACCAACTGGTGGTTTCAATCAATTTCATTTTCAAGAATATAATAATAATAATATTCAGCTGTTAAAATGGTCCAACAATTGTGAACATGCCCAATATATTGCTTACTGTATTACATTCCATAAATACATGAACGATTTAACACAATTAAACATGTTATTGTCTAATGTGATTTGTGTTGCTTATGGCCATCTTATAACATTATATAAGCGTAATATATACTGTTGGTAATATTGTTACCTCAAGTCCTTGTGCTGATATTCAGTATTGACTGAGCATCAAAAACATGGATTCCATGTGTCTACTACAGTACAAAGCCAACTTCTGTCTATTAGAATATATTCTCAAGCTTCTTCAGTTGGCAAATCATATTTGCAGAATGAACTAAGGGTTTATGGCTCAGCACCTAGGACAAATTACAGGTTTACACATGGCTCAACATCAGCAGGTGGGCTTAATACATTGGTAAGAAAGCTACAGAGCTGAGGGTTTAGCAAAAGTTATATTCCGCTTACCAAACATCTCATATGGTTTGAAAGTCGTCACACATACTCGCCAGTTAACACACCTGAGGTGTCTCCTGCTGTGACAAAAGCCAACCTGCACCAATCACATTGACAGAGGCCGTTGCTGAACCTGGCTGATAATCACCAAGGCTCTCTCTCCGGGGACTGTACATCCAGGACCCCTCCCCCACTGGGCTTGTCAGGACGTCACGTTGTCACGTCTTCCAGATGCACCTGGGACAAGATGCAATCTTCAGCCAGGCTCGTTTGTTAATTGGCTAAAACTGTATGAGATGCGTCTTTTTAAACAAAAGATGGACCATTTGTAATGCGTTTCAATAGCTATTTATTCTGCACCAAACTCGTGTGAATATTTTTCCCTTTTCAAAATCCTCATGTGTAGTCCATGACAAGATTTGTTATTCATTAAAAGCAAAGAGCTTGTAGAATATACATCATATTATACCTAATTGTACTTCCTTCAGTTAAACAGTTGATAACCTGCCATTAAGCAGCAGATACGTTTTAATAAAACAGAATTCAGCAATGACAACATGCAAATTCTTAATTTAAGCAGTTAACAGACAGAAACAGAATGCTCACAACTAAATGTAAAAATCTGAGTACCCAACTTCAACCATGTTGGATGACGTTCTGAGATATTTACAAAATGTATGAAAATGTACAAAATGGGCATTAACAGTGAAAGCTAGCCATTATTAATATTTAAGGATGTCAATGATATTAATCGAGGCTCAGGTTTAAATCCATATAATCTTCCAAGTCAATACTTTATACATAACAACAAGTATACTGTGATTGTGAACTATAGCTATTACATACCCTGTATATTGCTGATAATTCATTCTTTATCGTGTCAGTGACTATGTCATGGACCCATATCTTAATGTCAAGTATGTAAACTAACACAGATTTTATCGTTTTGACTTTCACTTGCACATTTCACAAAATATTTTATGATGCATTTGTTTTTACTCATCCAGCAATGACACCAACCCATTCACGGACATTCCCAATAGCTATCCATTCTATAGGAATTATGGAATTTAAACAATTTAGTGTTACATTGATAAGTGAAGGGTGTGAAACTAGTGTGTAAATGGACTGGTTTAATATTCACAATGAGTGATTATGAATATACGTGTGCTTTGCTTTTAGTACGCCACCATGAATGACCTTAAAACATCAACATTTCTGTTCACAACACATACAACTACATCCATTTAAAAATAAAGTTTCTCCTCAGTATGATTTAGGCAAGTGATCCAAAGATTCCCTTGCTCTGCTGTGCATGAGGCAGCGAGATTCATGTTCCTCCTCCAAGGCAGCTGTCCACATCGTTCTAATACCATGCAGAGTTCCACATCAAATGAAAGCGCTTGTCCATCTCCTAACCGTATAATCCCTCTAGATTATGGCAGGTTAATGCTCAGTGGTCCCTCCCTTCGGTGTCTGGTTCTTCGTGAAGCCAGTTAGCTGATTAGACAGGCATGATGTCTACAAGGCAGATACTCTCACAATGTTGCTCTGATAGGCGATGGAGCTAGTAGAGCCGTCCCCGTCTGATGAGATCACCATAGGGGCAGACAAGGTGACCATGTTGGGGCTGATGTAAGGCTCGTCACATTTCAGTGGCGCAGTATCAATGGATTTGGCATTCAGGTGGGAACGGCTGTAAAATAAAGCGTAAGATGAAACAGGGTGAGGCTGCACGTTGTAAGTGTTTTTTACACCATTTCTAGGGTAACTATAAAAAAACAGATAACTTTTAGTAGGCTAGTGTATCATGCCTGTAGCCTATATTTTGTCCCCTTGACAATGAGCTGTAATATAGGAGTACTTTCTTACAATCACAGTATTATTTGTTTTTCTCAGAGGAGGTACAGCATTAAATTGTAGCCTACATTTTATGGCATTTCTATGTAGGCTTTCCTAGAAATGTTTGGAGGAGTGGACTAGTATCTATCAAAAAATATTACTATATTATTATAATTATGAAGTTATTTAAGTTGAATATTTGACTAATATATACTGTAATCTATGTTCTCTGCCAGCAGTTTTCAAGATGTGGGTCGAGACCCACAAGTGGTCACTGAGTGGGAGTGAGTGGGTTGCGAATATTGCAAGCGGATATTTAATGAATGAAGAATATTAATGAAAGGCTTTCGCGGTTTACTATCGTGTTGTTCCACTCCTTGGTCGGGAGTAAGGTTGTGGCAAAATAGACTACCGTACTTCTTCCTGATTGGATGACATCTTATTTAGCTGCGTGCACCCCATAGATTCTGGAGCGCTCTGCTCAAAAATATTTGGCACACACACACACACACACACACACACACACACAGGTATAGCATTAGCTAAAATTGATAGGTCTTTGAAAATAATGTTAACTTAACAAAAAGTTTGGGGACCCCTGTTCTGTGCTACATGTAAGCTAATCAATGTTAAGCAGACATACATTTTCTAGAGATTTGTTTAGGCCTATTAGCCTACATTTCCGGATATTATTTTGAAGTCGATATCCCTCAAAAACAAGTTTATAAGTTTAATCAGATCTCAGATGAGATGCCTGTGGATGTCTAAGGAGCCGAATGGTAGCTGAAACGATCACGGCAATAATTCAATAATTGAAATGGGCTAATATTTATGTAGATTAAAATGGAATATTTTTTACCTGCACCCGCTTGTTTTCCTGATCCCTTCGTACCCTTTCTGTTCAACGTGTGCATTTAAGCGCTGTAATGCGGGTAGGCTATTGTAACGCGGTGTAGCTACAGTAGGCAATGTCCGAGTCCAAATACCAGCAAGTCCAAGACAAGACCGAGACATAGAAAAGGCGTCTCGAGTCCGGACTCGAGTACTACCTGCCTCCATCGCAGGAGCAGGAGATGGCTGCAGAGAGCCAGGCATTTCTAATCTTGTTGCATATTTCTGTCTATGTTTTTCTGTGCTGGTACACTATATATTTTATGCAGTTATGTTATGGCAAGCAATGACCCACTTGAGAATCACTGCATACTGCATACATGGTTTGACTCTCTTGCAAATAACAGTTACAGTGGCAGTTTGTAGCTACATTGTTACCTGTTGGCCACTGGCCTCTCTCTGATCTGAATGGTGCTGAGCTCCTGGTTGTTGGTGTTGGGGTGACTGAAGCTGTTTTTCTTCCTGTGACGCCGGGAACAGCAGGAGGAAAGGCCATGTGGAGACGAGGAGGAGATGGAGGAGTTGCGGGAGCCAGACTTCATGGAAATCTCCATGCAGTTTGTTTGAAAGGTCTGCTCATCCACAAACTCATGGTTCTGTAGAGGCAGACGTCAGAACAAATAGGAATCCAGCACCAATTTAATAGCAGATACAAAACTAAATAGTGAGGTGTTTTCAATTTAAATGATTTACAAAACTTGTAGTGTAGACAAAAAAACTAACCGTGTCAAAAAATTAATTTCCAACAAATTCACTCAAGTCAACCCAGCAGATCCCAGACAAGTCAAGTAAGAGCAATATGAATATACAGAGTACTTTACAGTTTATTCAGTGCCTGCTCAGATATTGCCCTAGATGTTTTGCTATACATGTTCCATGTAGAATAGTTAGCCAAACTGTGGTATAACATTACATACATCAAGTCATCTGAATTGCTCCCTTGTCCCCAACTGTCACCTTTGGTAATTGTACATGATTTATATAATTCCTTAACAACGAGCTCCACCTATCAATGGCATGTGAAAGTGTGCTGATAATATAGATGTAGCTAATTACACAATGAAATAGTCCAACATTTGGGAAATTAATCATCAAGCGAACAGAACTATATCGGCCCAGATGTCTGCATTAGCCATCTGTGAGAACACTCCCAGTATTATCATGATGTGACAAATGGGCCAGACTTGAAGGTCAGCCTCTATGTACATCTCAGGTCCAACCAGAAGGTGGCAGAGAAAACCCAGACAGAAGGCAGTGCAATGGCCTGAATTATTAGTATTTTCTTTATACTCTGTCTCTGCTCTTCCCCACCCTGTCATGTATAATGCATGCCATATGAGGGGATGTCAACATGTGTGCTCAGAGCAACACACAGCCTATGGAGCATCTTCCCACATACTGCAAGCACCCTATTAAAGGAACATTGATTTGACATATCTGTGACTTGATTCAGAGTATAGTTTGTGTAAAGTCACAAAATTATAGATATCTAAAAAATGAATAGCACATTTGTTTTGTGGGCCTAATGCTACCAACTGTATTGTAATCTCTAGTTGGTTGCTGGTAATGAAATGCAATATTTATCATATGGTAAATACAGTTGGCTCTGTTTTATATATGATGGCACTAGTTTAGGTAGTATGTGTGTGTAGATTTTAAATGACTGTAGCCAAGACATAGTGGAAAAGATTAAAAAAACACTTTCCAAAAGTGGCCAAAGTGAAAATGATGTGCGCTTTATGAAAACGTAATTTTACCGTGGTCTTCTCCAGGCAGTGCAGCAAGTGGTGATGTTGGCACTCAAAAGGGGGATTGGTGGCTTTTCCCACCAAGACCTGTCCAGCCACTTTGCAGGCCTTGAAACACACAGATAACAACAGGGAAGATGAAGAGGAGAAGGTGAAATGGCCCAAAACAGTAGCTCCACCCGCAGGCAACTCAATGTAGTGGAGAGAACACACAGCATTCGGAAGGTTGGAAATATACTCGAGGACATTCAGGAGATGCATACAGGAAGTGTTTAGTCACACAATTAGCATTGACCCTCACTGATTGGGTTATGAGGCGCTGGGTAAGCCAAATTAGAAGCCAATTGCGTTGCGGCAGTGGCACACCTAGAAACAGATGAAGAGAAGGTTTGACCAAATGCAACACCGTTCCTGGACCACCACACAACACGCGCTGCACGGCCCTGGGCTGGAAGCTACGCCGTGTTAGAGTGTGTGAACGCTATCACCCGGATGCTTTAGAAATAACATACAGGCAACCCGGTAAAAGAACAGAGTTCAGAGGAGATCCAGGCTGCATAGGCAGGCGAGCTACAGTACAGTACGGTAGGCCCTCTGGTTCCTCTTTCCCCTCCAAACCCTGTTGGACAGACATGCAGAGCTTGGTCATGAATCAGTGTGTGTGTGTGTGTGTGTATGTGTGTGTTTGTGTGTGTACTGTAGTAGGGCTTCTGCCTAGCCCTCCTGCTGCATACGGACACAGAGAAAGGAGAGCTGAGAAGCATGTCAATGCAGTAGCTGGTAGGCGTGACGTTAGAGAGGACAGCCAAACAAAAGTGCTGGAATGAAAGCATGAGGAGAAGCCCCCCCGCCCCGCCCTTCATTCCCCCATCCCACCGCACACACACACACACACACACACAACCACAAACACGCTTCCTCCCCCGTGTGCGGTGGCATGGCCCTGTGTGTAGCATTTGGCATGCAAGCGTCAGTAACGCCCGCACCGTCGCCCGCCCCACGACCCGATGCTCGGCCCCGTTACCTCCTCCAGCGAGTCCATCAGGAGCCCATTGTGTTTGTAGCGCATATAAGCGTTAGTGCCCCGAATCTTCACGGCGCGGATTTTAGCAATCCGCGATTTCTGTTTGAACAGACAGACCCCTGTTTTAGCCTCATACGGTCCTGGCTGTTATATTACTTGACTCTGCACTCGTTTGGCAACAGCAGCAGTTTGGTAGCAGATAAGGAACACACCTATACCTACTGTACTATAGGGATTCTCTGCCTTGGTAAACACTTTAGCAAGAAATGCATATATTGCCATTGAGAAGCTGCTGACACTCTATACTGTAATCTAGGCTCTTTGTCACTCGCTGTCTTTCTCATTTTCTCCCTCTGTAAGTAACACAGGCTACTTCTGAAAGTGTCCCCGCACAACACACACATAAAGACACATAGACACAACACACAAAGAAATCACATTCAGTGAAAGCACTTCTCCTGGCGTACTGCTGTGCGAGGACGGAGATAAAGGGAGAAAACAAACAGAAAAGAGCAAGACAGGATGAAAGGCAAAGCAGGGCTATCGGCAGCCTACCCGCTGGGCTCTGCGCTTCTCTGCGCGTTGGCTCTGGTGGTAGATGCGGCTGAAGTTTGACACAATAACAGGGACAGGCAAAGCAATGACCAGCACCCCACTCAAAGAGCAGATGGACCCAAACACCTTCCCCACAATGGTTTTGGGCACCATGTCACCATACCTGAAAAACAGACAACAACACACTACAATAAGCACACAATGAAATGAGTTATATCAAACTAAGCAATTTAGTCAATGTAGTCAAACACAAAACAAATATTGGTCAACTGAGCTCTACTCTAACTCTGGGAGTACTGGGAGACGAGCGTCAGAAAACGTGATGTTCCACGTCATCATTTACAGGAGCCAGTTAGGCAAATACAATCCATAAACACCTACAGGTATTGTTTGTACATCTATTTTAATACAAACAATACAGTGTGTGTTATAACACACCCTATAGTCCCAAAATCCTTGATGTTAAATCATTTCACGGCGCCTACAGTGGGTAAAGAATAACTTTTGATGCCCTACTTTCCTTTCGCCACTGTGATGTTGCTCTTCTGAAGCCATGTTTCATTTATAATTACACACCTGCTGGCACTGGCTAATGCTTGCATGTCGTGACCACATCCACTACATATCCCCTGTGACCTCAGTGAGCCAAACAGCGTGTCAAACAAACAGGGAACTGTGTCATGATTAGTGACAACAAAGTAAGCGTGCACAGCGATGCTAACCCCTGCAGTGATCGGCGGGGAGGTCTGCCCATGTCGAGAGCAGCCGCTTCGTGAAATGTCTTCCGTTCCACGCTATTACGATTCACAGGTGTAATTAAACAAAACAACCCTGATGCTACTGAAAAGAAGACGTTAGAACAATCAGACTGTTTCGTACCCTAGTGTAAATAGCTTGCAGTGCACCATTTGCATCACTGCATCATGCAGTGCTTTAGCACTGTAATTGTATGGGAACATGGTACTTACAATAAAAACAACAATATACATGTAGGAAATGGATTGTTTTAAAATCACTTATAACGTTTAATCAATGTGGGAGTATTGGAGACACCAAATAAAATTGTCTCTTGTGGTGTATGGTGATTTATGTGATTGACTAGCAATTCCATAAAGTAATATTAATGCTTTGTTGCTGTGTTGGTGTAAATAGCATGAATACCTACAGTATGTGCAAATATTCACTGCCTAAAACAATTCACTGGCCTTTACCAGGATGTTTCCTGAATGCTTTTTGAGTGTTCAATTAGCATACTGTATTTTCACTATCTATCAAATAATCAGCAGGCAGCACTTAGGATGACCATCTGAATTGTTGTATGTCTTATGGTACAGAGTCGGACCATTAGCGAGATTAATGCACCTGTCTCCTCTCTGGCATGCAGAGCCATATTGTATATGCTTAAGTAAATCTAAAATGAAAATGTTCATTTTCATCTCATTGAGTGTTAACCTATATAGTCATCATGCAGCACCTCCGGTAATTTAAAGCCTGTGGAAAGCAGACATACATTTGTGTTTTGAGATTGTCACACCAAATAATAATCACCCAGCCAAATTTTAATTAATAAAAATATCGGCAAGTATATAAAATGACATTTCAAAAGCGTGAAAAAATAACCAGCATTATCTGTTCTCAAATGGTGGGGTGTCAGCAGAAGGCGCTGTAACCACAACCATCGCATGTTCTACGGTAAACTCCAAAGCGCAGTGTAAAAGGTATCTTCAACCGAACATTGATTGGAAAATGCAGGTCCATGTGCATTTTATGAGTTGTGTTTTCACTTGAAATAGATGTATACTGGTAAAAAGGATTAGATTGGTTACAATACAGGGCTATGTGTGCTCTCGTGGGCAGAAAGCAGTTTCCAACAGACCACTTTTTAGCAGATCACTTTTGGCATGACACCTGCGCTGTTCTTGTCAAGTTAATCAAGCCTACAGCTTGTTGGATAGGATTTTTTTGTTTGGCTATGTGGTTAATATTTTCTTTTGGAAAAAGATTAGACTACATAACAGTTGGATTATTTGGATGCTGATTTGAACACAAGAATGCTGACTGGATTTGGCAGCTAGGTGCTAGCAGGTAGGCAAGGCCAGAGCCATGTAAAGAGAGAGTCTACTTTTTTTCCACAGCACCGATGCATCAAAATAGTTCCCGGAAGTTAAATACTAAAAATACCCTATAAATTCTATTTTAAATGTAAATTGGTGCATTTCTTGACTGCTAATTACAAAAAAAAAAGAAGTTATATATTTGTATATATATATATATTCAAATTGCCCATCAAGCACTTGCTGGAACTATTTTGCCATAGGTTTTGCCTATCCATGAACCATGTGACCGTTGACAATTTCGAACTTCCGTTGGCGTAACTCTGTTCTTTCCATGGCTCTGGGCTAGGCTACTAAACCAGTAGCTTTCAAGTAATGCACATTGACTCTGAACCACGTTGTGTGTTTCTTTATGCAATGAAGGCATAGCTTTGTATGCTGTTAAAGGAGAGTAAGTTATTTAGTTATGGAATTGTCGGCTGTTGAAGGACAGTACATTTAGTAGGCTAATAAATTGCATTGGCAGGATAAAAATTTAGCTGATTTGAACGCTCTCTACGATTTTATATCCTTGTGGCGTTACGGGGAGGGGTATGCAAATTGGTGTTACTATGTATGAATATTCCCCTGTTTCTGGCCCTCATAAAAAATCCTGAACAGATACATTTTTTATACAGTTTAACGGTCTAACTCTACAATTCAATACTACGTAGTTAACAGTGTTTTCACATGTTTAAAGGAATGGATTTCTAACATATATAACATATTTCCATGTACGGTAAATCTCTGTATTTGCTTTACACAGTCTTTAGCCAAGACTAATAAACAAACATTTAGCCTTTTAGTAAGGAAGTAAATTGATTTTTAACATCAACAAAAGACAGTGTACATGTGATTTTCTCTCTATAACTCAAAAAATCAATACTAGCGGGCACAGAGCTGAAAATTGCCTTAATTACCTAAACATAACCTGCATGTGCATGAAAGGCCAACTTTCCTTGCCTGAGGGAATGTTATGGCCAAAATGGAGGATGCGTGTTAAACAAAGTGCCCCTTCCCGTCCCCTTCTCCTTCTACTCTATATGTTCCACTATGTGTCACGGAGGACCTAAGCCAAAGGATTGGAAGTGGAAGAAATGAATGACAGGAATCCTAACGCGTTAATAACCTGAGAGGAAGATCACCTCTGCGGTGTAAGACGAACGCGGCTATGAAAGGACATCAGCATTGCTCAGTATCTGTGACGGCTGCGCATCTCTCAACCGAGACAGTCTAATGTGACTGCATCGCTACACGGGAGGTTGGCTAGCTCACAAATGATGTTGTCCAATGGCCACGGTCGCCTGCCTGAATCATTTGCCTTGGGTTTCTATCGCGCAAGGCCCGGTGGCCCTAGGATGTTGCATAGCTTGGTGTAAAAGCGAACATTTTAAAATCACGCCTGATTGGACTTCATGTACAACAGCTTGCTTTCGAGGTGAACGACGCATTTGCCATTTGTTTTACAGTTCATTACGGGACCAGTCATTTCTTTTTGTAATCACCAACCGAGCTTGACAGCGGGTGTCAATTCTAGATTCAGGATGTATACGCTCAATAGCCTGTTATAGAATAAAAACACTCCAGCACTCACATGGGCTTTATAGGAGGACTGGCGCTTTGGCGGGAAGCTGATGAAATAAAAAAGAACAAACATAAAGGGCAGAATTGGACTGTGCACCTCAGCATGCATCCAGCATTGATACTGAATCAGTAGTAGCATACGAATATAAGGATCTTGTGTATTCTGCAAAAAAACACTCTAATGTTGATGAATTGTTACACAGAATTCAGTGTGCTGGATTGTGGTGGAGAGCAGCGAGAGATTAAATACTTTTTAGGTACTGCTGTGCCCGTCCGGGAATCAAGGCTCGCTTCCCCGACTTAACTTGGATGACACATAAAGATGGATGCTCCTAGCCACGGTCTCCCCAGCAGGGGAGGAAGAGGGTTGTCGGAATGACTGAGTATCAATTCCCAGAGTCACACCCACCCACCATGAAACTATGGTGTGCTCACCCTCGCATTTGGAGCATAACAGCAGCATTGCAGATGAATCCTTGCAGGTATGGGTGCACCTTATACAGTGTGGAGGAGAAATGTCAGGCCTAAAGAAATATTTGAATTCCTAGTCTGTTTTCTATACGTGACATCTTTGTCTCACATTCGAGTCGAATTGACACACATTATAACATCAGAACGCATAAACACCACACTCTCGACACACACACAAACGAAAGCACAAACGCCTTTCATTTGACATCTAGTTAAACCAATTTATTCTAAAAATGCAATTTTGCGCCTTGATTGTCTTCCAATGCATTGTTTAAAATCTGATTGCAATCTGGTTAGTGGGAAGTGTGTGGGGTTAAAGCTGGGTGACTTCAAAAACACGTAATTCGTTTCCTATTATCAGAGAAAGCAAAGATGATTTTGTCCTCAAGTCAAATAAAACACATCCATCTAAAATTGAGTTAATCAGAGCTTACTTGGACTGCATTTACCACAAAACATGGCATGGCAAAACATCAACACTGTCAGAAAGAAACCTGGTAATTACAGTAAACATGGAGTATTATTTATTTAATTTTGACGTTGAATGATTTGTAATTGTCCTTCAAGGTGGTCTCTGAAGTCCCTCACCTTGTGTCTCCTACCAATTAATACAGCCTAGTTGAGCTCTTTGCCAGCATCTCTGCATGACTGTTTACAGAGCCCTAGCACAGAGGGCTCTGTCAACAGTGTTAGAATCCACTCAGCCTGCTGTCAGCCCAGATACACACAGTGGCCGCTATACTGGGTACACTTGCATGTTCATGTAAACCTAATATCTAATAATCAGCCACTACAAAGCATGCATGGTCAATAGGTTCAGCTGTTGTGTAGACCAAAGCAATGTGAACTAAGTGACTTTGAGTGTGCAGTGATTATTAGTGTCAGCCACCATTTGAGTATCTCAAACCGCTGATCTCTCTCTTCACGCACAACAGTCTCCAGAGTTTACAGGGAATGGTGTGACTAACAAAACACACCCAGCGAGCAGCAGCTCTGTGGGCGAGAATGTCTTTTTAATGAGAGGGGTCAAAGGAGAATGGCCACACATGGTGCCAGGATGGCAATAGATAGGGGTGTGTGCAGAGCAGCGTCTCTGAATGCACAACGCCATGTCCCATTCATTCCTCCAGGCCACCGTATTTGGTGTAAGCGGTATACTCAATAATGTGACAGCTGACTGTAGTGGATGAAGCCCACTCGCACTTCATAATGTGCCGAGCAGTGAATCCTATTGAGATGTATTGACGTGTATTATACTGATTCTCATCTAGCTCAAGGTCAGGGTCTGGAAATAATGGTGGAAGCAGCATGAAAACTGTATTGTGATTTCCACAATTACAATTTGGAAGAGCAGTAAGTGAAGTAAACTGCCGTATGTAGAGGAGCCGTAGGATGACGTTCCCTTTAATAAGGACTTCACATTAGGTCAACAGCTTGTAGCTTGTCACCATCGGTGTTGTTTCAATAATTGCAAAGCATTTTGTTTGGTAAACATTAATAATGCTGCTTCCTTTGATTGTGATTGGCAGCAATCTCTGTCAGTGCAAGGTTTGACCTTCACCAGCCTAATGTGATTCACTACGCCCGTTTCACACTTCAATGGATGCTATGACACAGGCAACACAACCCCCTCCCACCAGAACTTGTGAGACTGAAACCTGGCAGTTGCTGTACCCAGATAGTGTGGATAGTGCCACTGATAGCACCCATCACGAATCGACGATGGCTTCCAAAGGGAATAAACCGTACATGAACTAGTGTTGTGTAGTTCATACTGCATTGTGCTGGCAAGGTAATATACCAATGGGTCCTTTTGTAAAGGAGATCTACTGGCACTTTGTGAAACTGCACAATCTAAATAACTGTAAGATAAATAGTAATAATGATCGTCAGTAAAAGCAGGAGTAGGATGAGATGAAAAATTCCACATTGACCAGCCAAGTAAGACTATCTCTTACAAATCATGACAGGGAGCTAATGGAGCATTGTTTCATGATTACAGGCTGGGTTCTCTGTACCTTTCTTCATAAAAGGCTGAATGAACACAATATTCATCCTTGCTGACAGTCAAATAATGGATCTACTGAAAAATGTAATTTTCCCTCTGAACTCTTTGGGTAGTACAACACTGAATTCACAATCTCAAGAAAATGGATTACGCTGTCTGCATGTCTTAGTGTTTGAGCTATGTTGACATAAATGACAAAATATTTCCATTTTCAGTGTGTATTTCATGACAAATACAAGATTTATGGAGTACTTTCAGCCAGGTCTTGTGGATAGCAATGAAACATTTGAAACTATAAATATGTAGTGTTTTCTTTTGAAGGAAATATAAAAATAAAAAAATTAAATAGAAATCATATAAGAGATAGATATAAAAGGCTCAATGATGATGTTTCTTTGTACGGCTTTCAGCTTTAGCTCAGCGTTCAGACCACTGAGCTAGAAAATAACTGGATAAAAGTACATTAGTAATGTTTAAAATTAAATAATGAAATATGTTGAAATATGAATCAGAATATGCTGATATAAACAGAAATATATAAATAAATAATTACATTGTTGCTGCAGTTATTATGCATTGTATTGTTAGCTGTAAAGTCATATATCATAACTAGCTGTGTGCTACAAATACCTGGGCAACCTAAGCACCGGCCTCATCTTATCTGTGCCAGTGTGTTCTCAACAAGACAATATACACCAATCTCAGAATGATCAGCACCAGCTGAGCATCTCTGATGCCCCCATTCCACACTGTCTAATCTGGACCCAATGCACTGGGAATGCTGTCATTTTGGGGTTTTGGCTCCAGGGAGTGAGGGGATTAAGAGTGTGTGATAGAACCGTGTGTGATAGAACCCATAATTACGGTGGGGAGAAACTTGAAAATGCCAGATGGATTACTCTGAAGGAAACTGGAGCACTGTTGCATGTATACACCTTATCCCAGTATCTGACGGCTTCTCAATACCTTCACAGGTGTAGCTTAACAATGTACTTACATCTCTCTTCTGGATCAATCACAAAACTTGCTATTAGTGGACTTGTTTTCAATAGCCACAGTCAAATTAATTTAAGGCTAACAGCTATAGAAATGTTCATTTCAATTTAGTGCCTGTGTAAAACGCCATAGTCACTAGTAACCAGTAACTAGTTTTGTCAAGTATACAGGAAAATAAGATTTATCTGTGTTCATATAACATTCTGGTGCGTATGTACAAACATGGAATGTTACTTTAGAAAACGGCTCCAGCGACAACTTTGAGATCAACAGGACATTAAACCTAATCATCCAATATACAATCTGAATTTTCATTGGCTTGATTCACAAACCCATCTGGGGAGTGAGATTGTTACAGCATGACTGGTGGCATCATACTAGCCAACTTGCCACACTGATTATCTCTGTGCATGGTAATGACAAGTAATTATGTAATATTAAATGTTACAGTGTAGGTTACACTATAACATCCAGAGGGGAAATATGTAATTATACAGTAATACAATTTTGTTTTTGTGCAGGAGTGTCAATTCATCACAAGTTCTACCCTTGAGTCTTTGACACTATGAAGTTCAGAAAAAACACACAGGAAATCCCTTTCCTTTAGCCATGAAGATATAACCATATAGAATAATCCCCCACATAGGCTGTAGCTCAGGCAAAGGCACCTCTGCATGCTCCCCGCTCGAATATCAAAGATGTATTCCCTCAGTCATCCAGAATCCCACATTAACCCTCGCCAGGCAGAGCCAGTCAGCTTGTTATCACAGCGTTGTGACATTAGCATGCACGCCCTCACTCATTTGGGAGATCTTAAGAGTTGGGGGTAATAAAATGCTGTATTTTTCTACCGCTGTTCCCTTTCCCCGACTTCGACTCACCCTTCTTCTGTCATGTCTGGCCCTGCCTGTTTTTAACCATGCGTTTGACATGAAGCGCTTCTTTTTCACTCCATTCCTGTTGCACAGTGCTAGCATACACCTGCCTGACATGTCTTGTGTTTGGCTCGTCCTAAATCTCTCAGGCTACACCTGCTGACACTTAAGAAACAACTGCTGCACTATATGCAAAGTGTTCCATCATAAGTCTCCTCCATAGGCTATTTACCCTCTTCATGACAAATTATCTCTGGTGGCTCTTTCCTGTAATTACGACATGATTACATGTGCTACAATACATGAATAAGCATTTTATGAGGGCTAATCTGCCATGGGCACCTGTTAAACAGCATAGAGATACTGTATGTTTTATGTGTTTTGGTGTGAAGGTGAAGGTGAAGTTTGTGTGAAGGTGTACATGTATTTCTGAATGTTGAAACCAGTGGGGAAATTGGTTGCTTAAGACCCAATTCTCTAAGGCTTGACAAAAGTGTCTACAAAAGAATGGAAGTCTATGGGAAAGACAACAATCTTCACACGACAATTACAAAGTCAATACTATTCCCCAAAAGCAATGAAAATGTAATCAATCTATAGACTGTAGCATTCTTATATCAATATAAAATTCTCACCCTGTTTAGCAAAAAATTATTTTGTGGATTGATTGTGGAATTTTCTTCTCAAAAACATACTTCTACACTATGTACCTAAAGCCAATCAAATATACTGTATATATATTTTTATATTTATACAATATATATAT
Source organism: Typhlichthys subterraneus (assembly GCA_027564835.1). Taxonomy (NCBI): domain Eukaryota; kingdom Metazoa; phylum Chordata; class Actinopteri; order Percopsiformes; family Amblyopsidae; genus Typhlichthys; species Typhlichthys subterraneus. Next base: position 29,469 of record JAODUH010010236.1, read on the forward strand.
ATATACATATATATTGTATATTCCTTTACTATAACCGATCAGCAACTTGTATGTATGTGTGTATATATATACAGTATATTATAATGTTCCATCTCCAATTTCCATCATATTGTAGTGTTTGACTAAGATGCAGTATATTTGACATTTTGAATTAAAATTAACACTAACTAATTTACTAATTGGACTGAAAATACTAAAAGTAGGGATAGAGTTCAGCCTTGTAGAGTAGGCATG
>JAODUH010010246.1:0-29698 GCA_027564835.1 Typhlichthys subterraneus
TCTATTGAGGGCTCTCTAAGCGGTCTGTCTCCTCTATATAATGTCTCTGGTACTTCTCCCATAGAGTTCTATTGAGGGCTCTCTATGTGATTTGATGGCTGAGTGTACAGGGCAGGTTAGGCAATTTAGCTAGGTTAGATAATGTGGTTCACTGTGTTGCTCTGTGCTCCCTGTGTTCAGGTCATTGTCCTTCCTGGTCAAACTGGAGCAGCTGGACCTGGGAAGCAACGAGCTGGAAGTTCTGGTAAACCTCTCACCCGGACCTTGGGACGCACACACACACATAGACACGAAGGCTAAGCGCACACACCCTTGTTTACACCACACAAAGGCTCCTTCAACCCCCCCCTTTACGTTTCCATGACGATTATTTTTTTAAATGCGTTGTTTACGTCACTGCCTGTCTGTCTCCCTGACTGCCTGCCTGCCCCGCTCCCTGCCTGTCTGTCTCCCTGCCTGCCTGTCTTTCTCTCTCTCTGCCTGCCTGCTTGTCTCTTTCTCTGCCTGCCTCCCTGCCCCCCTCCCTGCCTGTCTTTCTCTCTGTCTCCCTGTCTCCCTGTCTCCCTGCCTGCCTGTCTGCCTGTCTCAGTAGCACAGGGTAAACAGTGTGTTTGTGACCTGACTATAGTGGAGGCTAAGCAAACAGCTGACATCAGGCTGAAAGCTCGTCTGTCATGGGCCAGGGCTCTGCTCTGTCATTCATCACAGACAACTACAGCTTGTCCTTCCTGACGCATTCCTTTATGGGAGGTTACACCATGAACACTGGCTGTTGTTGAATGCATATAGAGGCCTGCAGACACAGTAGAGGTGGATCTCTGTGCATTCAATGTGTTTATACTTGGTCAAACTTCTAAACAAATGTGCAATCAAATGTTATTTAAAATACTTTAACTTCTAATTTACTGGGGGAGGGACAAAGTATCGGTTATTGTTTATATATCTATTATCATGTCCATATATCCATTATCATGTGCATATGTTGAGTTTGTATGGTCATTTGCTGGTTGCATTAATGACCCTTCCCCCCCTCCCCCCCTCTTCTCCCCCCCACACACACCATGTCTCCAGCCTGATACCCTCGGTGCCCTCCCCAACCTGAGGGAGCTCTGGCTGGACCGCAATCAGCTGTCCTCCCTACCCCTCGTGAGTTCTGGGATACGACCACATTCTACATTATTGGTCTACTAGCGTCATGTGCATAGGGCGGGAATATGATTCAATATCAATATATATCACGTTTAAAAACAATGTTCACGGTGATATGATTTTTAAAAGAGGTATTTCTATACGCTATACATTACACAGCACTTGTGACGTGCGCAGTTATTTGAATTCAAGGCAAATAGAAGCTACATGCGTGATTAGTTCCACTACAGCCACGCATACAGTGCTAAGCAGTAGTGGGCTGTTTTCACATGCATAACAGTTATATGAACTCTCTCACCTAATAGCAAATGTAACAGAAAGGCTTAATATTACGTATTATATCAGCTTCCTCCGCTAACAATCAGTCAGAAAATAGCACAGTTGACAGTTTTGTTTATTTACTTGAATGTGATTTCACATTTCTTTTTTATAGGAAGTCTAAAAGGTAAACATTTATTTGCACCTTTTTTATTTCAAAGGTTTTCCGTTGTGGGCATTCTTAGCAGTATTTCTGGGGCTTATATTGTTCATATCAATATTGGAATGATATCGCAGCGACCAAATTTAAGAAATATATATTGATATCAATTTTGGCCATATCGTCCAGCCCTACTGTAGCATCATAACATCCTGTTGTATAAAGATTTATTAAAGTTGCAGTCCTCAAGGTTTTGCCCCACCTTTACAGGATAGAAGGTCAGAGCGCCTTTTCAAACAGTAGAGAGGAAGAGGAACACTTTTCTCTGTATGTGTGCGTGCGCGTGTGTGTGTGTGTATGTGCGTGCGTGGGCGCATTACAGGTGAAGTCAACCATTATAAGATAATACACTTTGTCAAATTCAGCGAATATCTGATCACAGTCCGCTGGCGGTCTGTTGTGTGTACGCGCTTAAAAAAAATTCTGGTGTTGCTACACAGCCCTGGCTCTGTGAATAGGAACACAAACAAAGTGGTGCAGACCGCAACACACATCACTATAATAGCCTTGACAGTGTGTGTTTGATGTGTGAGGGGTGCAGATCTTTTGAGAGAGCACCCTGTTATGGCATGAAAAGGTTGTGTTTGTTTGGATCAAGTACGAATCACTGACTGCCCCTTTAACCTCCAGGAGCTGGGGAACCTGCGACGGCTGGTGTGCCTGGACGTGTCAGAGAACCACCTGGAGGAGCTTCCGTCGGAGCTGAGCGGCCTGCTGGCCCTCACCGACCTGCTGCTCACTCAGAACCAGCTGGAGGTCATCCCAGACAGCATAGGTAAAGGTCCTACGCCTCGCAGAGCCGGCCTTTATTTGCATAGCGCCTGGGACACAGCGCTGGCTAACTGTGTCGAGGCGATATGGACGAAATCATATCCCGATATATTTAGGTTGAATACCGCTACATGACATACATAGATATTTTCTATAAAGTGGGCTCAATGTTCAGGCAAGGAGAAAAAACATGAAACCTGATGTTTAGCGACATTAATTGTAGTTGTTGTAAAGGGTTAAATCCATAACAGAGAGGTTGTGAATATTGCGCTTAATGAACGCATTAGCGATGTCCTGACCTTGCGGTGGTGTGTTGGCACGGTGATCTGTCTGGGTGACCCTCGAGTCTTGTAGAAGAGCGGCGCTGCCCTCTGCTGGGAGGACAAGGGTAATGCCACCACAGCCCACAGCCTCATTTTGTGGTGTGTGCGTGCGTGCGTGCGTGCATATGCATGTGTCTCTCCCAGGCTGCCTGAAGCAGCTGTCCATCCTCAAGGTGGACCAGAACAAGATCACCCAGCTGACTGACTCCATAGGAGAGTGTGAGAACCTGACTGAACTGGTCCTGACCGAGAACCTCTTACAGGTGGGCCCCCATAGACCCCCATAGACCCCCATAGGCCCCATAGGTCCCATAGACCCCATATGACCCGATTGGCTCCCATAGAGACATCATGCATCTCCCATTAACACAAAACCATTAAGATGGTCTCTTTCTGCTGTCTCTTTAACTATCACCCCCCTTCTCCCCCCCCTCCCCCTCTTCTCTCCCCCCTCCCCCCTCTCTCTACTCCCCCTCCTTCTCCTCTCTCTCCTCCCCTGCCCCCTCTCTCCCTCCAACAGTCCCTGCCTCGCTCTATCGGCAAGCTGAAGAAGCTGACCAACCTGAATGTGGACCGCAACCGGCTGGGCTCCGTGCCGACAGAGATCGGCGGCTGCGCGGGCCTCAGCGTGCTCTCGCTGCGGGACAACCGGTTGACCCGTCTGCCCGCCCAGCTCGCCGACGCCACGGAGCTCCACGTGCTGGACGTCGCCGGCAACAGGTAGCTACGGAGATGGGCGCCGTGGTGACGCCCGCTTGCGTGGGGTTGGCTCAACTCACTGCCACGGGAATAGGGGGCAGTGGGAACTGGGTAGCTATGGTGACGAGCGCTTGGGTAGTTACTCGTGTCCCACTTGGGACAAAGATGTCTGATGACACGAACGATGCTGCTGATAAGCTTTCCCATATAAATTATGTTACAGCTTTTATCCAGAGGGTCTCAGTACACAAGCCCGGCCTTGCCCGACTATTGCTCACAGCTCAATTCTATTTGCTGAGATTCTAGTTTGGAAACCCTGTTCATATTAGTGTTCACACAGCCACCCTGCTGGCAGACCAATCAGGGTGGGTTATTGAGATGACGTTGAAGGCAAGCGTGTTTCTAAATGGTGGTAGATCTAAACAGTTGTACCAACGCTTATTACACATTGATAACATTCCAATGATAAGTTATTAATAAGACGCCATCAGACGCCAAATCTTTCATTATATAAATGGGAACTTAATAATAAATATAAATAAGGAATCGCATTACCCACAACATGAATGTTCTTCTACCCACAACCCCGGAACATGACTGGCAACAATACACGTATGACACCAACGCTGTCGTTCACGACCTGGCACGAGGCCATGTGTCATCGGGGAGGAGGGGTCAAGAAGTTGTCAATCATGGCTGCGAGTTCAACAAAATGTTACAGGAGTGATGACGTAATTGGTTAATATTAGAACAGACCAAATGCATTCTGGGGTTTGCTGTGGCGTAGCGGACACGTTTATGCTTTGTGTTTACTATTTAGCCTGACAGTGTAATATCGAATCTTCCTATGATTAAACTCAAAACTTACATTTTTAAATAACTTTAGGAGTTGTAGAGGGTTGTAATGTAATAGACACTTGGAATATTGTGTGTGGAGCTGTTGCATCTGCTGCCAGATGTGTGCTGCGGTTAAGTAAACACGATTGCACGCGATTGGAAAGCAGTTATCTTGGAAACCAGTAGGGAATAACACCGGCCGGTCAAGTATTTGTCAATCATGGCTACACGAGCGCTACGTGTGAACAGAATAAAAATACAAATGAATAAAAGGCGACCGTGGACCCAGTCTGGGCTGGCTGGCTGGCCAATTTTCCACTTCTTGGCTCTGCTCTTGACGACACATCGTAACAGCCCTCCCTGCACCCCCCTCTACCCCTCCTCTCCCCCAGGCTGCAGAACCTGCCCTTCGCCCTGGCCAACCTCAACCTGAAGGCCATGTGGCTGGCGGAGAACCAGTCCCAGCCCATGCTCAAGTTCCAGACGGAGGACGACGAGCGCACGGGGGAGAAGGTGCTAACCTGCTACCTGTTGCCCCAGCAACCCTCCCCGAGCCTGGGTGAGGACCGCTACTGCTGCCTTGCTCATGGGCTGTGTCCCTGCCAGGACCAGGCCTGTGTTTGTTTTTTGTTTTTTTTGTTGTTGTTGTTGTTGTTGTTGTTATTAAGGTGTGTGTGCGCGTGCATGCGTGTGTGTGTGCGTGCGTGTGTGTGTGCGTGCGTGTGTGTGTGCGTGCGTGTGCGTGAGGTCGGCTTGATTTATATAATATTATGTTATATTTGTGGCAGTTCATAGGGCTTTACATACAATACTACAGCAAAGAACAACTGATTTAAGAAACTACAAATTAAATGCATTTCATTAGTAAGAGTAATAAAGTATATATACAGAAAAAAAAAAAAAAATTAATAAATACGTTATAATAATAATAAAGTGCAGCAAATTAAGATTTCACCACACTATTTCTTTAAGAGACATGTCGTTGGTGAATTAAAGCGACACGCCCACTTTGAGAGACATGTCGTTGGTGACAAAGCGTCACGCCCACTTTGAGAGACCGTAACCAATAGAAAGCATTGCTTTGTCTCATCTTGGTTAGCCTTGTAACGTGTGTTTGTGTTGCCGTGTCTCCACAGAGAACCTGCTCCAGAACAGCGTGGACGACTTGACGGACAGCAACCGCAACCGAGTGTCCGTCATCCACTTCCAGGAAGAGACCAAAGAGGAGGACGAAGATGAAGATGACGAGGCAGCCGCAGAGCGCCGGGTGAGGAAGCACAAGGCCTCGTTTCCTCTCCTAGTCCACTCGTCTCCTTGTTTCCTCTCCTCGTCCGCTCGTCTCCATGGTTATCTTTGCCTGCATCTCCTAGTAGGAGTTACTGGCACGTGGCTCAAACATAATAGCTACTTGTGTTTCTTCCATCTTGGCAGCGTTGAGTTCACATAATGGTTTTCTCATACCTTATGCCTTTATTAGGCCCAATGTTACGCTGTTGACTGCAGTCATTACTCCAGTCTCTGACAGGGTAATAATAACTGACTCCACTGACACGCCTACTGTGTGCGTGCGTTCTTGTGTGTGTGTGTGTGTGTGCGGCTTTCCCAGGGCCTCCAGCGCAGAGCCACGCCCCACCCCAGCGAGCTGAAGGTGATGAAGAAGGTGATCGAGGAGCGGAGGAATGAGGTGTACACGTCCAGGCCTGATGGAGAGGCTGAGTCCCCGGACCACCAGGTAAACTGACGTGTGTGTTGTTGTCCCCCCCCCCCCCCTCTCTCTCTCTCTCTCTCGCACACATAACAAATTCTCCCTGACTGCTCAATGACATTGTTCTAAAGAATCGATCCCTTACAATAGCTTCAGTGTAAAGCTCACACTGTCAAGCTGCTATGTATTAGAAGTTGAACAGAGCAGCCATTGGTCTCCACGACACTGAGTACCTAAAAGCTCCCCTCAGGTCAGCTCTAACATCTGTGCAATAACTCCAGTCCATCGCATCTCAGACTTGATACCTTTTACCAAAAATAGCTGAAATGGCAAGCAAAATAAACCCTCTGTATTATGTAGCAGATCCTCTTTTCTTTAATCTATTATTCATGTCTCAGACTCTTGTAATGGTCTGCAACCAAATGTGTTAAGACACTAAAGAGAAGGTCACTGAGGTAGGGGCAATTCTTAGGATTTCTGTTACTCCTCCCAAAGAATTGTGGTAGACTGATGTTTGCTGTTTTGAAAGCAAAGTATGTAAGCATTTAATCCGGTGCATATTTTCCATAATCTGCTCCACAGCCTGCAATCATTATGATGATATACACTCATATAGTTCAGTAAAACCTCTGGTATACGTATGCTAATAAGATTAGCATTTCAAGTAGCAAATACAATAGCGAGTACTTGTCTCTCCTCTTTATCCTCCTGGCGTGCATTTCAACTGAAGTGTGCTCTTTGCAGATACACCCATGGACTGAGTGTGACTAACACCCTGAGCCGTAGCTCTTTACTGTGACACCTAGCATATTGGCTGCAACATACACATTAATCTATGAACCATATTAAATAGGGGGCTGGCAGACCCTTCTCCCACTGTCCTTCCTCCCCCCCCCCCCCCCCTCTCTCTCTCTCTTTCGCTCTCTCTCTCTCTCTCTATATATATATATATATCTCACTCTCATTCTCTCACTTTCTCTCTCTCTCATTTGATGTCCATTACATAATTCAGTGTCTCACTGTGTCACTCTCCGTTTCTCTGGACATACAGTGTACCCTGATGTGATGCGACAGATCGACCAAAACATAACATGCAGGAAAGACTCAAGGTTGTTTTGAAAATCGGTGGGTGTGATTTTTCCACCACAGTCTAAAGATGTGAAACTGTAAATAAAAAAATATTTGTGCCAGAGGTCAGTCAAAGTGACAAAGTCACAAAGTGTGTGTGTGCGTGTGCGCGTGCGTGTGCGTGTGTTGGGGATGGGTGTTCAGACTCCTGTGTGACAAACTACTGTGTCTACCTTAAAGCCCTGACCATTACCAACCTCTGCCCAGCCTTGCCTACATCTTCCCCAGCCTCACCTTCCCCTCTCCAGCAATAATAGACTCTCTTGTGTGCCACGCATGTTGCCTTTTCTAAATGCAGCCTTAACGACCGCTTCTCCTGCTAAGAGGACAGGCTTGGCTGCCGTGGAGACAGAGAATAATGGCTCTCAGCTCGGAGGAGCACGACACCACCCAATTAAGGCCAACTGAACAACATAATGCAAGTACACACACACACACACAAGCAGCAGTCAGTTACTGTCACCACAGCGGAGGGAGGAGAAGGACACATATAAGGATACATTTATCAACGAAGGGTCAAAACATTACAACAGAGAGGAAACGAGACATGACAGAGAGCAAGAACGAGAGAAAGAGTGCTACTTTGCAGGTGAGAGGCGTATCTGTCTCCCTGTGTTCTCTGTGGTCCTGTGTTACAGAAGACAGCCTTGGTGTGTATTTGCAAGCATTTTGGCCTGTGTTGCACTTTTATACCATATATGGTTGGTTTCCCAGACTTAACTGCCGTTAACGCTCATGCATACAGACTGAGACACACACATATACATACAGTAAACTATACCACACACACAGAAATGCTGATGAATTGACAGTACAGAGCAGACTAAACACAGTTCTCATCTCAATGGGCAATCCCAGAGTTAGCAGGCATTTTAGATTCAAGCAGCTTACCAAATCACTTATCAACTTAATACTTTTCCTGAGAGTAAACCACTGACAGTGAGAGACATACTGTATGGAATGCTCTACTGTGCTTGCCTGAACTATGCGTGGGTGTGCATGTGTGTGTGCGTGTGTGTGTGCGTGTGTGGGTGTGCGTGTGTGTGTGCGTGTGCGCACGCGTGTGTGCGCATGTGTGTGTTTGTGTATACATTTATGGGTGTGTTGTAGGGTGTTCATTTTTCCAACATAAAATCTGAAAGACGCGCTGAAATGTATTTGGAGTTAAAAAAACTTACTTCATCCTGTGTTTTAATTTCTTCCTCTCATGACTCTCATTAGCACATGGGACATTTATTTATCTTGTCACTGCACTCTAAAAATACAAAACAATGCTGTAAATTGTTCAAAATGCTTGATTATCAAAGGATAACCAGCTATGTGTGTGCGTCTCTGCACATTAGCATTTAGCAGACACTTTTATCAAAAGTGGGAAATTTGACAGTGAGATTGTCTACCCGGGAGCCAGTCTTCAACATACTGTATGCCACCTCTCCTGTCAATCCACCCGGTGGTGTTCACCACAGACTGACATGTCACATAACGGCTCACACACACAGTGTGAACAGATTTATTATTCCTACTCACATAATTATGCTTGTTAATGCAATAATGTTTGTGCTTACAATATTGCATGTGGTTTTATAACTTTCTAACTATTGAAAACCAGAAGCACAAACAATATATTGACAGTTAAGATGGAAACTATTATCATTTTAATATCACTATGATCACTTTCAGTAAGTGCTGTAAATAAACTGCTGTAAATAACCCTATAAGGACATAACGTTACTGATTAGACCTCTGGTTGTGCATGTCAACACACACCCCTGCTAAGAAATCCAGCCTGGACCAGCATGAACTCCATGCTGGTCCAGGCTGGTTCATACTGGTTAGTGCTGTGGTAGTGCTGGGGTAGTGCTGGTCTAGCTGGTATACCAGCACACCAGCAACCAGGATGGGATGCTGGCACACCAGCAAACAGCATGGGATTCCGGGGTACCAGCAAACCAGCATTCCATGCTGGTTCCAGCATGCAAGACATACAAAATGCTGGTGACCAGCAATGCTGGATTCTTTAGCAGGGACGACCAGTATCGACATGTTTCACATACAGTGCTACACTAGTAGCAGGACCACTAATACTATACCTTCTTTATCATTGGTTTAAATGCAATAACAATGTCTACATAGTACTGCATGCCATCACCCTGAACCTGCATACAGTCTCTTTGATCAGGTTAAGCTCTGTGGTAGCCAGGCGGTTACTGATTAACCCTTTCCCAAATAAATAAATGATGTCACAGCAAAAAGCCTGCTAACATTGTGAACTTTTGCCTGCATAGATTGTTCTATACCAATGTGAAAAAACATATTCATGTAGTAGTGGTGTTTTTCTTTTGTATGTTATGATGTTACTCTATGGACAATATACTTTTTAGAGGAACCTGGCTTAACAAGTGGTCTGCATGCTACAACTCTATTTGCTCAGTAGACTTAGCTGTCAGGCAGCTAGCTTGTAGCATTAGCCTTGTATTGTAATGTGCTGCCATGGTGACGTGTGTGGGCCTTACGTTTGAGTCCAGCAGGTCAATGCTGTCCAAGCTCTTGCTGCGGTGAATGCGTCCTTTGATGCGGCGCAGGGATGGCTTTACTTGGCTCGTGGGCAGCGAGAGGGTGGAGGTGGCGGCCATCGCCATGGCACCAGAGCCTCCGGCAGCGCCCGCTGGCTCGTCTGTCTGTGCTGGGGCACTGGAGGTGGTTGCGTCGCCGTCCTCTGTGGTCACCCTAGGAACCACAGCACAGGAGGAACAGGGATGGCGTCAGTATTGTGCATGGACACGTAGGCGTGGTTAAGCAACATCTGCGGCAGCAGCACGTTACTGTACATTTTACAGTATATACGATACAGTAGGATATATCCAATGCAACGACCTCACTACAACCTCAAAGCACAACAGCTTCAGTAAACAGCCATGCCTGCATATTCTGGAGACAGACACATAAAACTAGATGCCTGGGATATAATAGGGCCATATAACTGACCTCTTACTTCCTTAAAGGACACCTTCTCCTGTATAACTGTAGCAGCATTCAAGGCAAGTGTGAATATTTGGGTTGAATGTCAGCATGCAGCCTGCAGATGGATACTAGTACTATCCGCTGGTCTTATTATTAAGCCAGGAAGGGATAGCTGCATTTCCTGCATGCATATTAGTTGAACACCTACATTTGTGTATGGAATCTTTGTGGCTGTTATGAATGGATTCCACTGAGTGTCTTTAAGAAAAACTTCTGATGAGAACTCCATGTTTACACCTTGGACCAGGGTCTTGTTAACCTTATTCTTGTTCATCTGCATAAGAAAACAAGAACACGTGGCTGGTGCTCTGTAGATTTACAGTATCGCTGTAGACTTGTCTATAATGTTGTCTGGCAGGGTTCCAAACAGGGTCTTTAGGTAGCATTACCCTAATTCTGTTAAGTGCAGAGCCTTAGTGACATTAATGACAATACAATATTGCAAACCATTGTGCATGTCTCTTTAACAGGGCTATTTCTTATTTAAGTAATGGCACGTGCTAAATACTTTGACCTATTGTAGTCTTTATGATACATCAAACCATTACTTTTATGACCAACAGAAGCAGGAGGATTGTAAAATAGATTTATTTCAAGAAACCTTTTTACAAAAGAGTTCAATAAAAAATATAATATTAAAAAGAATGTGTGATAACAGTACAGAACTGTACTGTATACACAATGGCAAGGGTTCAGGGTTTTATGCCAAGGCTACAGTATTTTAGGGGTCAAACATGAGATATTGACAGTGATTAATGGAATATCTCTGCTACTATAACCTCTCGTTGCTTCTTCTAGAGATTGTGTTATAATTAGATTCACATAACAATGCATTAATTTAGCTAGCAGCGGTGTGTCGTTGTTATTCCTTGTAGATGCCCCTGATGGTCATCAGGCAGACAAACGGGGGGTGGAGGGGTGGGGGGGGTGGGGGGTGGTGGGGGGGGGGGGGCAGTCTTCAGAGAAACAGCCTGCTGCTGCTGTTCCTGCCTGTGCACTGAAACCCCGCAGACGACCTCTCACTTCAGCAGAGTTGCCTGGAGGTCTGGTTCCTGTCTTCTTTGATTTACAATGGACACTCTGATTCAGGGTACACGTTGATGTTATAGTTGACTTCCTACATGGCACCACAGCTGAGAGATGTTCCTGTGGAGAAGCTTTTAGAGCCCACACATTACAGCAATGGCCACACACACACACCACTCAATGTGGAGAAGCCCTGGCACCATCATAATAAGCCCACAGTCTCGTGCTGTGGCTAAAACAGGGGTATTCCATTCAAAAATCCTGCAGCGGCTTATCAGGCTGACTGGAGTTTAATGATGTCGTTTCTAAGAATAAAAAGCACCGACAACTCATTAAGATTATAACACATGTTGCTGACATCGTGCTGTATGCAGTATGCCCAGTCTATTCTCAGTAAAGACCTACATGCTCAGATGAACAAAACATAAAGGCAAAGCATTTATCTTGTTCTTCTCACACTTACTGTACAATCAGCTGTTTACTAATTAACAAAAAAACAGCCAGCTGTAATGAAACACAAACGATTACATTAAGTCATTAACCTGCTTAATAACCTGAGGAGCCAGATGGTTTGCTACACAGAACCATCTGGGAAGCCATCCATAGAAACTGTTAAGAAAAGGGCACGCACTTAGCTTCAATCAATACTTGGCAGGCGATTGGATGAAATGACAGAGCTTGTCTATCCGTCAGCTAAAGGTCACACGCCCGTAGCTGCCCGTACGGCACTGATTGGTCAGAACCACTCTGGTTCAACTGAAGCTCAAGCATTTCAAGCTATCCGGGCTGATATTGTGTCATAGTCATAGGAGATGGCTGCGCACTATGCTGCCATCACATCAATGATTTACCATCAGTATAATGTTATAATGATAAATACAACCATTCAAAATCATGATTTAGATTCAGATTTCACTGACGAGAGTGTGCTCAACAATGTCTCCCTCAACTTGCCCCTTGAGGCACAAACAACAATGCCTCAATATGTTACAAAAAGACAGGAACAGGAAGAAACATTAGGCCTTAACTGTAGTGAGCGTTGAAGCTCGTGAATATTGCATGAGGATTTATCCCAAAATAGAGACTGCCACTGTGCTTGGGATATAAGAGGTCAACAGGAACGCTCATCCCAGCAGGATATACATATCATAACATCACCAATACAATGTTGTAGTGTATAATACATTGTATATCAACAACATCACACACACTGTACAACGTCCCGCAAGGAATACTGTGCACATTCCAGAAGATTGTATGTGTTACTCCAAGCATAACACACACATACTGTACAACATATCACACACATACGCTGAATTATGACAATTAAAATTACAAATCCTCTATGTTTAAAAACAAAACCAAACGAAAAAATAATAACCTTACCACTTTTGTTGTATTACATAATAATATGTTCTTATCTGAAGTAATGTGAAACATTACTGGTTTTGGAATGCAACTAAATGTAAGCGGAATTACATATAAAATCTATCTTTTTTTTTAACTATTATTGGCCTCTCACAATAATTATTATACTATCAGATTAAAAGCAAATATATTGACCATTAAAACATTGATGTTGTTACCTGTATTAAACATAATGTTGGGGGCAGTAGTTACAATGCATAATATATTCTGCAGATTGCAATTGACCTATAAATGAGTTATTACTAATGCCTCAGAAAATGTCCCTCTGACATTGATATGCAAGGGACCGGATCAAATGTCCTACACAGTAGCTCCCATTCCACATAAGACCAATGTAACTCTCTAGCATGTTCACAAATGTCATAAATTAAATTATACTTTTTGATAAGCAAAACATTTTGTCAATGACAAATGTTTTCAACAGCCCTTTCAAATTGGGTGAAATTTGAGGTTGACATTGTAAACATCATTTCTGATATTGAAGAAAATAAGTTATAGTTTAATACCATATTCAATAGATTATCAAATTACATTATGCTGAAATAAAGAAAATGTGTTTGCTTACAGAAAATAGAGCTTCTAGCATGAAAGTTAGTTTTATTTTTCACTTTTACATTAAAGGAACTGCAATTTCTCCACCACAAGAGAACAACAATTTTGTATAAAGTGCACTACCAGGAAATCAAACTCATAAATTACATATCTGCTATAATATTGAAGCTGTACTGTACACGAGGCTGTACTTTTTTTTTTTACCAAGACAAGTCTAAACATAGTTAAACACAAATACTGTCACAGTACTCTAGTATAGCATTGACCAATGCCCTGCTAAGACAGGGGGCCATTGGTACAAGGTTACATCTTCCAGCTACCGCTGTGGTATTTTGTTATGACAGCTCCATAGGCACGGTGCACTTTGCAGAACAATCACTTCCACTTAACAGAGGACTTTGAGCGCAAATGCAAGTGTGTCTAATCTCCATTCTGACACATTCCTAGAAGGGCTGGCTCATCAGACACAAAGCAAACACACACACATGTATATGATATTCTCCTTAGGAATCCATCTTTGTGTGAAACGATAGCCACCGTCCACTGCACGTGTGACGTAACATGTACTGTAGACACCCACAGAGCCAGAGAAAGGTGGGGGATGGGGGAGGGTTAGTGCAGGACGGGGGAGAACAGTGGAAGGACGTGGAGTGAGAGACGGGCCCAGAGAACAGAGAAGGAGGAGGAGGAAACAGACAGACAGACAGACAGACAGAAGTGGCTCTTAGAAGGCCACCTGCACAGCAAAGCACCGGACAGAATCTGTGGTGCGATCCTGGCTCCAATTAAGGCCAGATAGCCTGACAGATGGACAGACAGGATTATGTGTAAAGACATGTATCAAACAAATCGTGACAACGGTCTCATTTGTACCCTGCGTGACCCCTGTGGAGAAGAGGATAACAGGATTCACGAGGCGATGACTGAGGAGTTTTAATAACACATCCAGCATGCATGCATATAAGCATAAATACACATGCAGGCAAAGTCATGTACTGTAGTCTACAAACTATAATAAAGGTAGGCTAGGTTGTACCCCTCTCCTAATAGCTTTAGCCACAAGTGCCTACATCAAAATGTTATGTATGCTGCAATTTATTTACACTTAGGCTGAGGCAGATACAAAGAAAAACCAACAAACTCTGTTAATACAGTGCTAAACAGTCAAGCTCCAGTTCACTATTACTGGATACTGTACAGTATACTGGTGTCGTTTGAAGAGAAGGATGGATCGGCAACACAGTACCACTCAACATCTGCTTAGCGTCTGTTTTGCAGACACCTTGTCCAAATGTACAGTAAAGAAGAGCCCTCCAGACCACTGCCATTCTGCTATCCTAAACCGATTATGAAATTAAACTTCAAACCTGTACTGTATGTGTGACTTAGTGAAGAGATACATACATATAAATAGTTGTTTATAAAACTAAAACTAACCAATCCATAAATCATTTGCTAAATGCTGCTATCTTATTTAGTGACCAGTTGAGGGGAAATATTTGTTCCCCAAATTAACTGTAAGATTTCTTGTAAAGTGACCCTGTAAATCTTAAAGAAAATGTAGGTTAATTGTAGAATCGTAAGTCATGGTGGTAGGGCTGGCCCCAAATATTCTATTATTCGTTTGTTCGTTTGTTGGGTACGTATTCGATTTAAATATTGGGATTCGAGTATTCGTTTTTTCACATTATGCATGCATGTTTTCCCATTAATCCCTACTGTCTCCTTATAAACCCACATGTTGAAATGTAATTGACTGCTCTACACTGTGTCATCAACACAATTGGCTGTGTGTAAGAAGAGAGCGAGGCAATTCATTCAACACACACTCTTATTGGCTAATACGAGAGGTATATGCTATTTGACAGCTCTGACTGGCTCAATTGACATGTCAAAGTGGCCATTGTGAGCGCATGGCTATGTTTACATGTGTGCTCACTGAAGCTAAGAATCTAAGATTACTTCTGTTATACTTCTTAATTATAGCTAAGTGTTTTTAATGTTTTTTTTTTTTTTAGAAAGAGTATTCGAATACTCGTTCGGAAATTATATCAAGTATTCGAAACCTGTAAAATGGTATTCGGGACAGCCTTACATGGTGGTGAAAACCTGCTCAACTTACTGTACACAACACAGAAATGTTTCAATACAACTATATTTGTGCGCTTGGTACTGAATATTTCAGCAAGTTACGTTTTTTAAGCATGTTTAATCAGAGGCATAACATGTTTTATTTACAGTAAAAGAAGATAAATAAAAATGAAATAGAACTATTCAAGATGACTTGCGATTTAGAGAAATATTTGACATGAAAATAAAACATATTACAGAGCCACACAAAGCAGTAGCAACTAAACTGTCAGAGTCAGAGATTCAAGGAGATGTCAATCAAACTGAAGATCAGCACAAGCCCCAGAGGAGGCATATTCAGCCAACTGAATTCAAAACAATGGTCTGGGTACCCAGGGGCTTTTACAGTTTTGCATATAAATGGGTAAATACACATGTATTCACTGGAAATAAATTTACTATAAAGACCGGCAGGTATTTGTGATAGGTTGACAATAGGCGGCCCAATGCTGCAATTGCAATTGTTTGTGATGGGCTAAGCCAATAATATAGTTGGTGGCAACTTCAGCAGTGGGATTGTTGTTGCTGCTGTTATAGAACTATCAGAAGTGGTAGTGAGCCATGAGTTAGTGGGCATCCATATTGTCAAACTGTTTTTTTTTATCATGTGTTATTAAAAGGATGTCTAACAAGTCCTCACCTGTTCAACAGCTGTATGATTTTCGGAGACTTCACATGCCAATTGGTAAGATTGTTTGTATTCATGGTTGTGTTGTTATTCTGTGTGAAATGTGTGCAGCAAAATAATGCCTATATTTAGATGTTTAAATCATATAAACAAAAATAAACCATTAAAAAATGTATAACACTGTTAATTTATTTTCCTCAACAAATATTAGCATTCAAAATCTGGATGGATTTAGAGAGTAAGAGAGAGAGAGAGAGAGAGAGAGAGAGAGAGAGAGAGAGAGAGAGAGAGAGAGAGAGAGTGTGTGCGCGTGTGTGTGTGAGAAGGGGGAGTGAGGGTTCAGAGCTTCCAAAAAACCTAGCATGTGGGAACACACAATGCTAACAACACGTTCTCATTCCCAACTCGTCAAAAATGGCAGCTTGGTCAATGGCCTTTCTCATCAATTTTCAAAGCGTTAGAAAGCCTTTGGCATTTTATGATGAAGACTGTTACGGCAAGACTATGGAGTTACCACCACCAGTTTATTTTAGCTATATGGGCATGCAATCTCAGCGCAAGTTTTAGCTCCTGGTTGTAGATAAATAATCAAGACATGTTAAAATGTAATTACTTGAAATCGTAGGCAAAACACAGCCTATACCGAAATATAACAAACTATTTAATTTTATGATTTCAGGTAATTACATTTTAACATGTCTCGATTGTCCGTAGTCGATTGTCTATTGTCCGTAGTCTTGCCGTAACAGTCAATGACCAAAGTCTTCATCCTAAAACGGCAAAGGCTTTCTAACGCTTCGAAGATTGACGAGAAAGGCCATTGACCAAGCTGCAATTTTGACGAGTTGGGAATGAGAACATGTTGATGCTAAAGTGAGGCCCGGGGGTCTGTTTGTGTGTTTGCTAGGTCCAGAGACCCACATGACACACAGCATGTCCAAGCATGTCAAAATCAGGCTTTATTTTAATATGTGTGTATTATTCAGATATGGTTTTAAGTTAATTAATTAACTAATAATATGTTTTCATAAAAATAAGGTACGTTCTCAAAAGTAAGTTTGCTTATCTTCTTTGCTCATTACTGGCCGTTCATACACATGCTTGTGGAAGTCTTCCAGGATAAAGACAGATTAAACATTCAAGAATAGGAAGACAACGCACACACACACACACACACACACACACAGAGACAGGGACACATTGTAAATGTGATGTGGTCTGGCTGAGCTACTTTTTCATTTCCATGTCTGTCTGGAGAAATAAAGTAATCTGATTTTAAAGGTAAAGCCAGCTATTGCAAGCTAAATTCTAATACACTTTTTGTCAAATTCCACAAATATCTTATCACATTTCGCTATCTTACTATTCTGTGCATGTTGAAAAAAGAATCCAATACTTCTACACAGCCCTGGCTCCGTAAATTGTAACATTAACAAAGTGGCAAACACCGCTCATATTAGCACAGCCATACTAAAAAATTTCTGTGGATTTCACAGTAAAAACTGTAAAATCATGAACGTAAAAGGCCGTAATCTCAAAAATAGTTTAATACATCTTCTGCAACAGTGAAACACTGTAAATATACAAATCAGCCAAAACAATAATGTATGCATCTATTTTCTGTATTACTCCACAGTAAAATAAAATGTCACTGTTTATATAGGGAAAATATGCTGTATATACAGCATAACACTGAACGCTTGATAGCTGGCGGGGTATCATGGCTGTCCCGATCTGTAAGCGGGACCTCACACTACAAAATCGTTGTAGCAAATTTTAAACTAGACTCCATCTTGATAAATCGACCACAGATTTGAAGTTAAAACCTACATTTTTGCTTCAAAAACCATTAAAATGGAATTTTGTGACATAACAGTTTCAAAAAGTTTCTAAAAGTATAGCTAGTATTGTTATGTGTTTTCTCGACTGCTGTTGATTCGAAATGCATTCTGGGATATTCCGTGGACAAGTTCACACACAAGTCACCACTGGATGCATCCTTGGTAAAAACCGTGAATCGAGAACATTTCCTGGTATTTTGTCCATTCTTGGCTGGATGCAAACTTGTGAAAACAGAAACAGAAAAGAACGCATATTGAGAAACATCTACTGTTTTGATTTGAGCACGAACTTAGCAAGAATGATTGACCATACCTTTAAGGGCTGATGTACACCTACAGCATCATATGGTAATAATGGACCAGTATCATAAATCACATCTTAATCCCCCATCACCAATGGAAACTAACTAACACAAGCAAGCAAATACCATTTATTTTTTATTTATGTGAATTAAATAGGAGGACACATTGCTTGTAACAATATATTCATTGAAACAAATTGTATAATATATGTGCCTCAACAACATAATTAGCTATTATATGAAATATTTATTAAAACATATTGGCACAAAATATACTCTGATTATGGTTAGATTATTAACTGCTAGAATTTAATAAAACTAATAACATTTAATATTTTTGACACAAAATACCAAAAATTTTGTTTACATTACTTGGGAGCAATATAGGATGCAGGTGGTGTTTGGTCCTTGCAGATGGGTGCATGGTGAAAAATACATGGGCGGTTAACGAAATTAGTCTTCAATAAAGCCTACTGCAGATTAGATTAGGTGAAAGATTGAGATATGCCTATAAACAGAGATGCACACACCCATACCATATCAAATAAGACACCATCACACCTTCATGTGTATTGACTGAAATGACACTCATCATACTTTTATTTCTCAAGTTTCAGTAATGAATATACGGTTTTAAAAGCAAAAGGAATCTATAAATATCAGAGGAAATGGAAACGAATGCATTATTAATTACGCATGGCTATAGCGACTAAATCAATGACCCTGCTCTATCTTTCCCGACATCTGAACAACCACACACACTTACACACACACACACACGCACGCACACACACACACACACACTGTTAAAGAAGACGTCTCTGTAGGCTACGCCAAAAACCTTTTAATGCACGCAAATAAATGTAATAGACGACTACGACCCTGCTGGCTTCCATGGAGGACGACGCTTTTACAAAACCAGATATGGAGAGAGAGAGAGAGAGAGAGAGAGAGAGAGAGAGACCGGGCTGACTTCCGCAAACAGCTGCTTGTGCTCAGTTTAGTTAGGCAGTACAAGACAGCGAAGATAACAAGACCATTTTTGCACACACAATGGCATAGTATAGGTTGTGCTGCCCCCGTCTCCTCATCTGTCAGTAGACATGTGCTTTCAGTCAGAGGGTAGCAAATAGCCTACACGGACTAGTATAGCCTATAGGCTACTGCAATTATCTCAGTCCACACGCCACACGCACTCAGAAAGATCATCCCCCTATACTCACCACATTTGTCTTTTAGTAGGGAGGCAGTCTTTGTTGGAGGCTGTCACTCCCATGGCCATCTGCATCACCGTTATATATTTCTGGTACTTCATTACTGTCCACTACTACTTCTACTACTCCTGGGAATCCGCGCACCACAAAAGCAGCCTAGGTGAGAGTTCATTCAAACGTCTGTTATTGTCCCCTGGCGTCTGCGGCCGGCAAGTCCCGCTTCAGCATCATAACGCCATTTCCACGTCTCAACGACTGACTGGGACAACGTTCCCCACGGAGCTCAACAAAAGATGCCATGCCGTCGGAACCCATATCTACACTGACTCTGTTCTCTCATTAGAGCTCAGAAATACATGAACTAATCCATTCAGTCCTAGTCAGGAGCAAGTCATTGTTGTGGTTCGCTTTGAGGTGGCACTTTTTCAGTGGCGAAAACAAACCTAGGTAACAATGTCCGCGGCGGTTAGCAGCAGCGGCACACAAACGCCTTTATGAGGTAGGGAAGCAGAGCGTCCGCGTGTTCAACAAGAGAGAGGGCGGGAGGACGGCGGAGGGGGGGGGGGGTGTTAAGCGAGAGAAGGGGAGAGGAACTGACACGCTGTGGAGGGAGTTTGAGGACCAGAAGGAGGGGAGGATGGTGTGGGGGGTGGAGGAATATTGGTCTTAGAGAGAGGGGAATAGTAGCCACATTGTCTGCCATGTAGCTCATAGTTGCAGATATATTTATGCATTTGGCAGGCACATGAGTCATAAGGCATTAGCATAGGGGTGATGAGGTCATGAGGATGCTCTGAGTGTAAGGTGAAAAAGTGTTCAGTTGTAAAAATGTGTTTGAGTGTGTTTTTTAATTTTTAATTTTTTCAATACATGTGGATTGATACCTGACTGCTATCACAATATTATGCAATGTAACCCACCACACACATACACACACACTCACAAACACACACATATACTTTTTAATATACTAGGCCAGGTCTTCAACACTGTTCGGGCCAAAGACCTCTTGGCTAGACATACGGCATAGGGACCCCCTATCACATATGGTGTACAATATTATTAGAAACACGGCATAGGGACCCCCTATCACATATGGTGTACAATATTATTAGAAACACAGCATAGGGACCCCCTATCACATATGGTGTACAATATTATTAGAAATACGGCATTAGGACCCCCTATCACATATGGTGTACAATATTATGTTGACCGGCCAACAACGATGTGTGGCAAACTATTGTGCCATGTATAAAAAATGTAAGCCACTAACTAAGCCATTAAAATCATTATTGATATTTATAGCATAGGTTGTATTTATGTTAATGTATATTTTCTTACATTTTTAATTTACTTTTTTGGAAGAAAATAAGTTTAGGATCAAATCATTTGGAGGGCCCCTTGCAGTACCTCTGAGGACCCCCTAGGGGTCCCGGATTCCCTATTGAAGACCTCTGTACTAGGCTGCATAAATTAGAACATTTAAAAATACTGTTTATAGATTTGTATTTGTATGATAACTTTTATGTTTTATTGTCAATTTACAGTAGCATACTGTAATTACTGTAATTTAAATCCCATTACTGTAAATCTGGTAAATTACAAGGTTTACTATGTTTGTGTCCTCAAGAGCAAGGTTTTCAATTAATCTACCTACTGACCTTCTATGTAATCCCTGAAACCTTGTTGTCGGACTGCAGGAGTATGCTAACCGATCCCATTAGTTCAATTAAACTGAGTTAATCTGCAAACCTAGAGAGACAGATTTGAGAGTAAAAACTGTTTGAATCACATATGATAATCTCATGGTGTTGATTGTCTCAAGCAGGTTTACTGAAGGACATAATAGAAAACAATACAATAGAATTTCCATGCTCCGTGTTTATTTGATATTAGCATGATTTCAGCATGATTTCAACACACATATACACACACGCACACACACACACACACACAACTGTAAATAAACACATATAAGGCACACAGCTAGGTAAATATTAACTAGTTTATAGCAATACTGACAGCAGTAAATCTGTCGTAAAGTACAATTTCAAGCTATAGACACATAGTAACAATGTAGCAAAAAATAAATACAATGTAGCCTACTGTATGATCACTGTAAATTAAAATAAGGAGTCATAACCATTCATGTCTGTTCTAATGTCATATTTTTATTAGGCAGATCATTCCTCATCAAATTAAGCGAGGGTTAAACAGTGACTGTTTGTCTAGGAAACATATGATTAAAAGCATAAAAGGGGTTTAACAAATCATTGTAGTTCACTTATTCGCTCTTTCTGTATCTTGAATGGAAACACTATAGCCAAGCAAAACACTATACTGTATATTATATGATGAGAGTGTCCCTTTCTCTCATGGATAAGTCTACCCTTGAATCATCACGATAGCTAACAGACATTCAGTAAACGAGCATCATGTTACTTGTATTCAAGTGTTAGAGGGTGACAGTTCACAGAGTCTGTTTCATATGCCAATCAATTCAGTTATTGATTCTGTGTCAGATTTGTCCCCAGTAAATATGAGTCTTGACATAGTGCTGAAGGGCAAAAGGGGTATGATACATTTGTGGTGTTAAATAAGAAAAGTGTGCATATGGTGCAGGTGTGTGATGAAGAATTAAAGAGGGATATTTTCAGTATTTGTAACTGTAAATTCATCTTATTGTATTAACGCTAAATGAGAAGATACACGGTATACTAGGGAAAGTTGGAAATGTTACAAAGTTTGTGTTCATTTGTATATTTAATAGACTCCTTTATGATTTTACATCAGCTGTATATTTCTGCCAACTCTATATATCACTTGTTGTATAGGGTTAAATGATTTTTGATAAATAAGCCTATAGACTATTAGCCAGACACGAGCAGCGTCACAGTAGAAAACAGGCATACGGCCAGGCCAGGTAACTCCTGCTGTGTGTATAAAGCTGGTGAGCAGCTGGTAGGGAAGGTCACTGGAAAACTGCTGTCATCAGCACCGCTTGATACCGGCTCGTACAGCAACACCATAAAGGCCTTTGCATACTTACTGAGTCCGCGGACTGTCCTCGCACCTCTAAAATGTAGAGAAAATGTAGTATACTTTCAACAGCCTTAAGAAACACCAGAAGTCTCCCAAGCTCTGACTCCTCCCTCATCAGACAGACACGTACAGTAAATCCATCATAAAATACGTACAGCTTTATGGATTTTATAACTTTATGTGTCTTCATAATAGGACAGCCTACTGCAGGATGCGGGTAGCATTTTGCACATCAATCACTCTAAAATCCCTTGGTTAAGAACTATTTTAAATTTTCACACACACATTTTATGTGGAATGCACTCATCTACCAGTACACAATTATATTTTAAACATGAATATAGCAGCTAACAACTATACCCTATGTAAAGATATAGTGAAATAATGGCATCCTGAGCAAAGAACGAGGTGTCTGTGTGTGTTGTAATCAATGTTTCTTTGTTCTTTGTTTTCATAGCCGGTCCTGCCGCATGCGTGTGTGCACGTGTGTTTTGGCCGACAAAGCATTTGTTTTGCTCTGAGTTGCTGGTGCTCTGGTGCAATAGCGGCAGACAGGATCATATAGAGAGATCCCTTAATAAGCTGACAGTTTATGTTATCAACAAAGCTGTGCATATACATAAAACAACACGTGCAGCTTTACAGGGAGGGGTGCTGCAGACGAGATGTGGCTGCTGTAGGGAGATGAGTAGAGAGGAATGCAAGCTAATCATGCATGGAGGGGTGAGGGTCAAAACAAAACAAAACAACATTAGAGCAATTATGTTTTTATTGAAAGAGTTCCAGAGAGAATGATAAGGCTCAGGTGTAACCTAAATGAGTTGTATGTACAATACAGTTTTTGAGTGGGAAACGGAATGGAACACACACACACACACACACACACACACACACACACACACACACACACACCATGTCCATGTGCAGACTGAAGACGTAGAGGTCACTGCAGTAGGGATCAAATGGTCACATCAGAGCTGTCGTGCGAAGACACATGTCTGGGTGTTTGATGCAGACAAGTGCCACTTACTGCTGCATCGGTGAATCTGACTATGGACTTCTGTTGACAACGTCTTCCCTGCGAAGACCTCATTCCTCGTCATCCCACACTGCATGTAGTGCCCTGACTCATTTGTTTTGCATCCATTTGCCCTCCTCAATAATGTTTGGTTTTAATGAACTTCAGTATACTGTGTAGGGCACGCCATTGTTTACATTGAGTGATAACTGTGCCGGCTCACCAGTGAGTCTCTATATACTGTACAGTATATCTGTCTATTGTTACTCTCCGAATTATATTTACTCTATTATGTTGTACTGCTGTGCAATGACACCAGTCTCACTTTAACTGCATTTGTAACACAACTGTCAAAGTCATACGATTACAGTAGTTACAGTATGGTCTGCCACTGAGAAATGGGGGGAAGGGGACGAGTGTCTGATTTGCTTAGAAGGTGAGATTTCCCCCAGGGGCAGCAGCCACCCAAATGTGTTGATCCCGGCTGCCATAAATTACACTATCCACTGGCCTTTGGCCACCGTTAATCACATGACTAACAGCAACCAGATTAAATCTCCCTCCCTATAGCCTCCCCCCCACCCCACACCATGTAAACAAACTAGCCATCTAGTGATGAAGCAAGACATGAACTCACAGAGAAATGCACTTGTGTGTAGCTATATCTGTGAGCCCAGGCACATAACCTTGCTATGAGTGGGCTGTGTGCGTGTGCGCCTGTGTGTGCGTGTGTCAGGTCCACCTGCTGCCTGTAACAGCTCATCTCTGCGTGGATGTATCATGTGTGTCTCCCCTTCACAGCGATAGCTCCGTCCTCATTAACGCTTCACGGCAGCCCGGCCTGTCCTTCAACACCGCATAGGGCTGCAGCCCGTCCATAGCACTGTGCCGGTGCTTGCATCAAACACAGCCATCTGGGCTCTGGGACTGGCTGAGATGGCACAGGCACAGACGATATACTGTGTATATATATATATACTGTACGTTCTTAAGTCTACAATAGGTCTGGCCGAGCTGAATAACTATGAGGCACCTATATGTCCAGTGTGATGCTTCTATGTACACAGATATGTAGAAAGAAATGGAGCTTTCAAGCATTCAAAATATAAGTAATTTAGATAAGTAATGTATTGTTAAAGGAGCAACCATTTAAAACGATGTCATGGTTTTTTTTTATGTGAGTACAAACTAACCTGTAAACGCAGAAACACGGAAATATACAAAACTAGCCTTCGCTTGGCATTTACTGTGAAGTCTTTCAATAATGAACAGCCAACATGAATGCACAATATTGAAACAATAACAGACAAAGACCAATGCAATCCCCAACATATATAGCCTCCCACATACAAAGACAGGTGCACATTCTATACTTAATTAATGTCCGATGTGGGGAGCATTGGGAATATGACCGGCTGCTGCAGGTTGGTGGTTAAAATGCTGGCAAGGATTAACGGGAATGGGGAGCACCATTCCCATCCTTTGGTCATTACAAATGGATTGAACACTTTTGAGTTTACTTGAAATAGCAAATAAAGATGGCTCACCTTAGCAACAGCCTGTTTTCAAATAGCCTACACATAAGAGAGACAATTACCAACCAAAACTATGACTCGAATTGAAGACAATCAGCAAATGAGTTGTTTGGTGATTGAACATGCGTTTTACAAGATGATTAAAAGCTAAGATGGGCGGGAGAATTGGTGGTGCTAGAATGTGAGATGCAGAATGGTGCTATATTGTCTAATTAAGTATTATCACCTAGCATCTGCACCTGTCAGACTTGTCAGAGAGAATATTTTGATGAAAATGCACTCAAAGAACAACACGCATAGAAGCTATAATACTCAAGCCCAGCAGATTTGCCAACACAATATACAGAGTACTCTATGTTATTGTAGTTCTTCTTCAGCTGTTCTACTGTGTGATTTCTATTTATAGTGTCTGGGTAAGTTTACAGTCATCAACAGGGGTTGTATGATAGCAAATTATTAAAATGATTTTGTTCGGGACGTTTTTAGCGGCAGCCATGTTGCCTTAACAGTCCTTCTCCAAGGCTGTTGCTAAGTAACAGGTGATTTTAAATGTTGGATTAAGCTACACCTGGTAGTACTGCGGTAAGAAGCTGCCCTCTGATACAGATGCTGATGGCAAGATGGCAACTCCTCGTTATAGCTGCGTAATAGCTCACTGCTAACTGTATGCTATTGCTGTAATGGGGCAAAGTGGAGACCCAATATAAGAGGTACAGCAAGAGTACTGTATGCAGGATCAGATATTAAAAAACGTATTTGCAGTGTGAAGCTCCACCAATAGGGGAAGGGTCAGGACCAAATCGAGGAATGCACCAGTACAATGTCAGTGTGTGTTGGAAGCTGCTGACCTCAACACAAGACACATCAGAAGACAAATAGTCCAAGTCAACTGAAGTGAGTGGGAGAGGGAGTCAATAGTAATACCAGCAGCCATGTTAAGATGCCTCCTGCCAATGCCCTGACTTTGATTTTTTTCTTTGTCTTGTCTGGATACTATCACAATTTACCTTTCATTGCTTTCAAATTTGTTTTTATTACATTTTTAAGTGCACTTTTATACCCACAAGGTTTTTAATTTTACATTGCCCGATGGGAGGAACAAATTAAGTGGGTGTAGTTTGTTTACATGGTGTGGGCTTGTGCAGCCCTTTGAGACTGTAATGTGATTAAGAGCTATATAAATAAAGTTGACTTACACTGTGTATTTCTAGAATAAGAATATGATGTAACACCAATGCTTTATCAATGTCTTTGCTCTTCAGTGACGTGAAGCTGACGATCATCAAAATGTTACTATCACTGTAACAGTCACTATCACACTGACATAGCATTACACACCTCCTACTGTACAAAAGGCTGCTAGGCCATGCATGTAACATGGCATCCAGGGCTGGTCTACATACGCAATGTCTTGCTGTGGCAGGAGGACCTTGGGTGACTGAGTGAGTGAACGCTGGATGAGAGAGAGAGAGAGAGAGAGAGAGAAGGGGAGAGAGAGAGAAACGTTAGAGCAAACGAGGGGGTAGGGTTTTGCTGCACTGGGCAGATCTGCAGGGCCACGGTCAAGGTCACAGCCAACAGGAATACTTTCCGCTAGAGGCAGAGGTAAGCTGAACCAACAACCGCAGCTGAAGACCGCGCTCCCTGCCCCCATCATGTTTACCAACAGAAGAATATGTGCATTTGTGCTGGTGTCCAGGTATAATATAAACACAATATATTATGTTTGCTCAAGAGGACTTATCTGCAGCTAATGCTTTTATACTTCCATGCTTAATGCTTCTGTGTTGTGTATAGGTAGATTTGTGTGTAATATTTGCATGTGTGCACTGTGCAAAGCTTTTGCAATAATGACTGCACATATGAAGTTATATATACTGACTTTATATAAAGTGTGGCAAGCTTAACACTTTATTGTTATATACAATACATGATTATATAAATATACATGAACAATTACACCATCTGGATAAGAGCAAATAACTGTCTGGATATGTATTGCTAAGATGATTACATGAAGTAAATGAATGGTAGTACAGAGTATTAGTGTATCATGAAGAACACAATAGAACTGCAGGCTACAATCACAGAGCTTTATAATAAAGCACATTTGATACTCGAGTCTCCCTGAGATATTCTGAATTAATTTTCCTCAGAGTGGATGCTAATCTTCAGATCCAGTGCAACTAACAGGGATTAAGTGTCTTACTCTTCAACAAAAGCAGATTCTCAACTGTACAGACTTGATCCCGGCATCTTGCCACCTGTATTTACTGTATGTGTGCTGTATCATGCAAGGATCTAGTGTCAGGGTTTGTGCATGCATTGTATACCGCTATTGAATTTCAAAAAGTGAGACTCGTATTATTTACAGTTTCATATAGGTCTAGCATTAAAGGAAGGATCCTTAGCTGGGCTGTAAAAGTTGAGATGTTACCAGAGGACAACAAACCCTTAAGTATTTTCAAGGTCAACATCAGAAACAAAATGTTTTTCAGTGACGGGTTGCTAATGCAATCTTTTATGACCCGAGATGGGTTGGTGGGACATTTCCTTAAGGGTTTTTAATTGTGATCTGACTCATGTTATGTTCTGCTGAAATGAGCAATACCCTATGGAGAAACACTTCAAAAACAACGCAGTAACTGTCTGAAACGCTTTAGCTGATCTGAGCTCCTTTACTGTTTCAACTAATCTGAATTTTTATAGTTACATGTCAGTGGAGAATTTCCACAAAAATGATTTCGTTTAGTTAGTTTAGTTTAGTTTGTCATGTAAAGGGATGTTTACAAACTCAAATGATTGTGTCCAGAGGCAGGCATTCCAAAGAAAGGAACATCACTCTACATGGCTCTTGAAAAACCATTTCATTTTCCTCCGTGAAAGAGCTAATGCCAAAACAAAATATAAGACTTATCAGTGTGGCTAAACACAGAGAAGAAGCAGGAACACAGGACTAAAAGGAGCCAGATTTCTCAGCCAAGGCATCCTATTTATACACTTACATATAAACGGAAACTGTGTTGACAGGATTCATTTACAATTCACTGACTCTTTATGGTTGTGTGCACCCAACATAAGAAAGGAAACACAACAGATTAGAAGCTACTGGAAGTATTAACGATGAGAATCTGGAGTGACTGAAAACAAGCTCTGAATATGTATGATTATATATTTTTAGGGAGGACAAAATAAAAGCATCATTATTATAGTCAGTTTGAAATCCACAGGATATTGCAAAGACAATAAGTTAATGATTGTAGTTAAATAAAGAAATTAAGCCGTCAGGCTATTAATCTACCCGATTTAAGCATCCTTCCTGGGAATATGTCATTTCCTAAAAAAGTAATTGTTTGATTGGAGAGAAATTCCATGAAGCCAATTATAAGGACGAATGATGTTCACACACTGGCCCTGGAATATCAGCACGGAAGCCACAGATCATGAACTATATATTCACGTAGGAATGCTCACATTTGTCTTTAAGGTACACTCCTTGATTGCCTTTCAGCAACTTCAGAGTTCTATGTAGAGGAGTAGATAGAGAGATATGAGCCACTATAAGAAGAGGTTTTAACAACGTTTCATTCAACCGTATACGTTTCATTCTTTTTTGTCCACAAACAAACTGAGGAGCGTCTCTTTCATTTCAACGTTTCACATTTCAACTCTCTGGCGGTACAAACACATGCATGTCAGTACTCTGTGTGACAAATGTATGAGTCTACATGCAGTACTTCCTCATGTCCTTGAAGACAGCGTGCTGCTCATGGTTGGCCTTGGGTGGCTGTGATGCCCGCTCCCCCCTCACCAACAAACAGCTACTCCCTACATGGCTTCGCACGGTCCGTGAAGCAATGTACCCTTCTGTCGTGTCCTCTGTGAAGCCGCACACCTGCCGGCCCTGGCGGGGTCAGAGGTCAACATACCAGCCGGAGCACACACACACACACACACACACACCAGTGTGGTGTGTTTTTGTGAGGTCTCCCTTTAACCTTTCCTTCACATTCGCTGACATTCAAGCCAGTAACTATGAATGTCATGTCAGGATAACAATACACACATTGTTCTTTTTTTATGGCTGATGTTTCTCTTTTAGACTTTTGGACGTGTTCATATCCATTAGATCTGATTTTATCTACTGTAGCTATCATTGTGCATCTGCATCTTACACTGTAACAGAACTAATCTATTTCTTATTATTTAATATTGATTACAACCTTAATTTGAACTAATTCAGTATGTTTAAATGAACACTGGACTAAGCAATTAATTGACTATTTTGAGGCTTTTATTAAAACAGCGATATCTTTGTGTAAATAATACAATACATTAAAGGATGTTCATAGCAAGAAAAAGATACAGGAGAGAAGCTTTTTATTCTCATTTATGCAATCAATGAAGACCACTATTTGGCACATTACTGCTATCTTTGGATTCATTAGTTCAATTGTGTAGAGAGCCTGAAGACTAGCTTAGACATTTTCAATCAAGAGTGAAAAAGAACTTTATGCAGTAGTGGGTTTCTAAGCCCTGTTATGTTATAGAGATGAATGAATGAGACACCACATCAAAGATATGCCTGAGAATAAAACCCCTTCCTGCGGTGTCCTTAATCCTTCCACACCTGTGATTTGAAGCACACTCCTTTGATGTTATTGGTTCAGTGATAGGGATTACAGTTTTCTGAAAGAGAGATAATTATTTTAAATTCCTAACCAATACCGCATAGCTACCATCTCTAAGTATCCATATTCAGTTAACACAGATAAACACATCATCAATTTAGGGATGGTGGGAATGGGACTCCCGATGTTTGTTTGTGATTGGAGGGTTGGGATGATGAGTGTAACATGAGTGGTGAT
>JAODUH010010257.1:0-12252 GCA_027564835.1 Typhlichthys subterraneus
ATATATAAATGGACAGACCCTCTGTGACGTCACCATAGACTGCATATATAAATGGACCCTCTGTGACGTCACCCATAGCTGTTCTCAAGAACAAATGTAAACGCTGTGCTGGCTCTGGCCGCTGCCATCTATCATCGTAGTACCTCACTCTGCCTGAACACCCCCCCATGTCATTACAATGGGATACATGAATGGCTAATATATTGTTAACTGATGAGTTGCCCAATGGCCAAGTCCTCTCTGTGCCTGTCATACACAGTCTTACCTGCCGTTTAGAGTTAGTGAGACAAGATTGTTTAGACGTTAAAAACTAATTTGATTGACTGAAGAAAGAAAAAAAAAATAATAATAATAATAATTACCCTATCCTTGAAGATGAGATCATGTGTGTCACATGCACCGAGAGTCTCTAACACACACACGCACACACTCACCCTCTGGTAGTTCTGCTCCTTCTGGATCTGGTCTACTTGCTCCACGAGCTGCCTCACTCTGAGCTGCAGCTCTGTCAGTTTGTCCTTGGCAGCGATCTCAGCGTAGTTATTGGCATGTTCCCCCACCTGGATGTCCAGGTGAACCCTCTAAACAAACGCACACACACACACAGATCAGAATGTTCTCCAAACATGCAATAAGCAGTGGAAGACTTCAAAACAGCACTGGTTTAAATAGCACTGGCTTGTCCAGGAGGCGATAGAGAAAAATGTGAGCCAGGTAGGGGTGTGCGAGGAGGAGGGGTAGAGAACAGCGCCGCCCCTCAACACACTTCAGTATAAACTCAACAACACGGAGCATAACACTTCACAGCATTTATCCAGTGACGATTCACAACTCACCAGCATACCGCCAGCAAACAGGGCAAACTTGGAGGAGTTGGAGTGCAGGCAGATCTGATGTTCTCCCGGGGTGTGCGACGTGAAGGTGAAGCGGCCTTCAGAGCCATACTGACGGGACAGGATCACCTAGGAGCAACACATGACTGGGGTTCAAGTGGAGCGGTTCTGCAGTTTGCTCCTCCATGATATTGGGATACAGGGTACAGTAGATGTATTACCTTCTCGTCTGGGTCTTTGACTTCTACAAACATGCCCAGGCCCTGAGTGGCTGGCAGATACTCCTCTCTTTGTTTGTCATACAACTGTGTCCGGTAATTTCCTGGAGAGGGAAGGAGAGGCAAAATTATAGCCTCGGAACATACAAGACAGGGTATGATACCACGGGCTCAGCCACAGAACAACAGTCACACGTCTACAGAGACATGACTAAAGCTTTATTAGAGAGACATTTACAAGTATGATTAGGTAATTTATACATTCAAAACATCTGTAAATAATGTGGTGGTTAATTTGATACATTCTGCATCCAATCACCACAAAGCCCCCAGTTTGAAGTAAAGTTGTATTTACATTTACAACATTTAGTAGAAGATTTTATCCAAAGTGACTTCCAATAAGCAAGTACATATGTCATAATCGGTAATCACAACTTTTGTCACGACATTTGACAGCTGAGTTATAGACCAGGAAGGAGATTAGATACATATGAATTACTCTAATACAGATATTCATACAAATTGAGAGACAAATGTTTGTCATTGAGGGCTACGGGAAATGGCAACATGCTATTATAAGAGATAGAGTGGTAAAGAAGTTAGTTATTTGAATTATTCTTTGTATATAACTACCTCCCCATATACAAGCACACAATGATTATTCCCAAAATGTGGTTTTGACAGAATCCACTATACACAAATGTGTATAGACACAGAGACAGTGTTATCTATTAACTAATCCTGTACTGCAACTGTCACAACCTCAGGCATAACTGAACATGACATGGATTTGTTGCACTACCAATACCAAGTAGCTACAGCATTTGTCACAATGCAGCAGTTTCCTCGCCATTTCTGCTGTCATCTCAGTTGCGAGGTTTGTTAGAACCTTTAAAGATGTATTACAACCACTCCCCGGAATGCAACATCATCATCCAATCTTTATAGTGATTCTGTATAGGAAGAAATATGTGTCAAGAGATACAGCTCAACTTGAATAATTGCATTGATAACCTGATCATATCATACATTAAATAGAATGTATTTTCTCTGAAACAGTATTTGACCTCAGTGGAAATTTAACTCATATACTTACACATTCAGTTACCATTCAAATGTAGTTTCCAAGTTCAATTTCCGTTTACTGAGACACACATGACAAATAAATGTTGAAGTATACAAGTTGATTATTCAGTGAGGTCAAATTGTTTAAGAGCAAATCAATTACGAATATGATATTCAGAATCAGTTTTTCAACGCAATTATTCAAGCTGAGCAAATCCAATTCAAAACTATTCAAATAAACTTTCTAATGACACATATCTGCCCTTATTTCTAGAAGCACCCAGAGAAACATGGGATCTTTGAGGCAAAAATAAGATTATTTCAGCCACACTGTCAACAAAACCCCTTATACTGTCCATATGGTTGTAAAACACTTTCCTACATTAAGCAATGCAGTTTCATTATCTTCCGTATGGTGGTGACACATGACGCACATACTACACACTGAGGGTTTTATGAAGAAAGGGGATCTACTCAAGATAGATATGTTCTTACTTAACAGTACGCACAGCGCTCAGATATAATGTAGGTGTCATTTCAATATAAAGCACTTTGTAACCCGTCACCTGGCGTGCGAAGCAATTTTTGACAGCTTTTACATGTGACGTGTACTGTGTGTGTGTAACATATATCTAACTGTAAACATATATTAAATGGGTAAAATGTAAATGATCAGTTGATAATGAAGATTGTTTTAGGAGTTTACTGAAGCTAGCGATTAGCCTATTAGCTGAAGTTAGCGAGCTAACGCTAAAATCTGTCTGTGGCTCACCGATTATCATAGTCTCGTCTGGGATTTCTTCTATGAAACATTTCTTCTCCGTTTCTCCGATATGGAAGTACAAGGACGAGACTAAACTGCAGAAAACATTCAGAAGTAAAAATGACAACACACACGATTGCATTTTGACGGCGACCATCTTCCTGCCGGGTACAGAAGTCGTCTGAGTCTGCGCACACTCATCAGTGCCACGTAACCCATCGCTGGTCTAGTCCAATCAACGTTTGCCTGAGTATTGTGGGTATTGTGGTTCTACAGAGTTTGGCCAGTCATCAATAAATGGAGGAGTAGGCATAGGCCTATGATATTATTCAGCAAGTACCAACAACACACCAGCAATTACTGGTCAGTGACAATCACTGTAATATTACTACTCAATAAATTACTGTAATATTATTTTTTTTCATTTTCTCATCCCATACTAGTAGTGTGTGTCAACTAATTACCATTTCCAAAGCAGTAATATTATTACAATTTCTAATCCAAGTAACTAATAGTTACTGCGTTACAAGGAGGAGACTTCTGGTCCTAGCAAACAGGTTTTCACTTTGGCTGATTGTTGACTCCTAAGGTTCATTATTGATCCAATAAAGAAGATTCAATATAAACAATGAGCTGGCTACACAGGTTGTCATTTTTAAGGGGCGAGGCAGGGTAGTGACTGTGAAAGTAATATAGTAATGTAACTAATTTCTACTAACTAATTAAAACCCAGTATTAAGTAAAGTAATACTTTTTTTAGTAGTAGTAACTAGTAACATATTACTATTCCTGTGTAACCTGCCCAACACTGTTACTGATATGATAAACATTCACTTCTGAGTGCTGTAGACGGGTGAGTCTACAAATTGGATATTTATCGTCGCTCTTCGTGCCGGTCGAGCATATCTTTTAGCCTAGGTGTCTGAGCTCCCCAGGTATAAACCCATAAATAAGATGGTCTGGGCTCAACACTCAGGTCTAATATAGTATTCCTGATAGAGGTTTATTATCACTGGCATTTGTCTGTGAGGCATAGTTCCCAACCCCACCAGTTTGCAGTTATAGAGGTTACAACTAAAAGGTGAATCTGTTGTGCCCGTAGGCACTACGTCAGAGCTGCAGAGGACACCAGAGGCCCTGACCAGATTCCAGTTTGTCTGCTTTTCTGGCAAATCAGGGGACCTATCAAAACATATTATGGTATTTCTGGACAGCCTTCAACGGCACCTGAACATGTATAATTGTCTTGCTCACAAAAGCAAATTACATACTTTACTCAAAATATGTAATAAAAAATAAGTGTATATATACACAGCACTGTGTGACATTACAGTATAAAAGCACTACATTAAGATGGAAACAGACACCCTCCTTTACTTCCTCTTCTTCTCCTATCAGGCAAGGACCCCCCCTCCCCAAAAAAAAAACCCTTGAAGAGGAATAAGTAACCTTGTGGAGGGTGGAAAACAACCCTTCCAGGATGGTTAGAATGCAACAGGTTCTGATCTGGCAAAACACACAATGAGTAATGTATCCAGGCAGACAGAATGTAATTGTGCAAAAAGGTGCGCATGGTGAAAGCTACAGGACGACGTGACCCAGGAAGTCTGAGGTACAGCTGGGACTCCTGGTCACCACCCACTGCCCCAGTGTCTCCATCTCAGCGGCAGCCCTAGTCTGTTGTTGTGTAGTGCTCATGTCCACAGCAGCATCACTCCACAACAATTCACTTCCATCTAAACAAGTGTGAATGAAGGAGCTAGCCAAGGTTCCCCAACAGTCCACCAGGTGGTGACATCGTGCCCCACATAAGGAGCCATGCCTGTTGCCCCACTGACTCTTTAGAAATCGTTGTATACATGTACGTTAAAGAATTGTTCACTGTCAAGGCAGTTCAGTCGAAATCCTGACAGTTTGCTGGAGAAGATGTCCGACCAGCACTTCAGTACACCTTTGTCCTATGCAAGCAACAAAAAACAACAATGGATTATGATATGCCTCTTTCACATGTAAAACAATTACCAAAAAAATAACTTAATCCTAATTAGTTTTATTTATTAAACAGGACAGGGGTTCCCACTCAAAGTCAAATTCCCCACGACCTATTATCTGATCGATCTGTGTGAAAGGGACAGCCAATAAAAGCCAGATAAACAATGGAAAATGTATATGATGATATTTCACATAGGCACTACTTGTGTAAATATTCAGACCAATCACATCAAGAATTATTGATGCATCTGAAAATGTAACATGCCAACAATAATTCTAAAATGCTGCAAATAAAATTCCTTGATATTCCATGATTCAACCCAAATGTGTTTGTTTTGGTGTGGTGGTTTCACCTAGCCTGACCCTGACGCCCGACAATTTCTCTCTGCTCAATTTCTTTCGCTGAGACTACAGTCTGGAAACCCTGTTCACATTAGCGTTTTCATTGCCACCCTGCTGGCGGTCCAATCAGGGTGGGTTACTGAGATGAGGTTAAAGTCAAGCCCGTTTCTAAATGATGGTAGAGCTAGATGAGTTGATACAAACAGTTGTAATCACGCCGATTGGTTAAATGCTGTCCACTAGTTTATAAATTAACCAGAGGTGGTGTACGCCCAGTAGAAGGCAACGACTGCAAACACTTCCCAATGGCGCGTCTCCAGACTGTGTTCACCCAGTGCATTGTGGGTCTGGCTACACCAGGCTAGGGTTCACCTGCAGAAGGCAAACATGGCGACGAGTCCCAGCAGCAGCTCCAGGGTGTAGAAACAGAGCAGGATGGCGCTGAGGATGAACTCCAGCCGCAGGACGAACGTCTGTAGCAGTAGGAAGTAGACGGCCAGCGCTGCACATGGCAGCAAGACTAGCATAGACACGCTGGACGCCAGAGAGCGCTCACACAAGTTCCCCTTCCAGCCTACAGGGGGCACATAATGCCATCAGATGTCAGCAGAAAATGACTGGATTGAGCTGTAGCCTACATTTATTAATATTCATTAAATAAAAACTATTTTGAGGAGGAATATTTCCAAATGTGGTGTATGAGCACATACTAACCTGAATAGATGTTCTGTTTCATTTTGCTATGAGATCTACCCTAGCAAGACCACCCTAAATGAGAAAGCTCTACCATAACAGCTCTGTGGGAGTCCATTCAAAGTTGTTGAGAACAAAGGTGGTGCCGATAGGAAGAATGGTAGGGGGTTCTAACCAGGTCCCAAAGTTTCAAACGTGGAATTGTTTGCTTAATGATAAACTACTGAAAACAGAATTTGCAAAGGCAATCTGATCACAATCTAGGAATATGAATCATATAACAAAGTGTAGGTGTGTTGTGGCCTTTAATCTCACCATAGAAGAGCCGGATAGTCTCCAGACCAAGGAAGAGAAGTAGCAAGACTACATCTAGGATCAGATTATCTGAAGGGTAGGGTAGCAAGATCCCTACACACACACAAAGTTAGCTATGAATGCAATAAAGACCTATGGCGCAGCGACTAGGGCACAACACCTGTTAACTAGCTCCCAAACCTTTGTAGATGAACATTAGAGCATCAGCCAGGCTGTAAGCCGCAAAATACCAGCAGTTGAGATACAGGAGAACCTGCAATGGAGTAGAGGACAGCTACAAGAGGACATCTAGTCAAGGAGACATCAACATCACATTGGCAAGGAAAAACAAAGAACTACGTTTACATATGACAAACACACAGGCTACTACTGGAAGGATACGATTTGTTGCTTC
Organism: Typhlichthys subterraneus; assembly: GCA_027564835.1. NCBI lineage: Eukaryota > Metazoa > Chordata > Actinopteri > Percopsiformes > Amblyopsidae > Typhlichthys > Typhlichthys subterraneus. The sequence goes on from JAODUH010010257.1 coordinate 6,616, forward strand.
CCTGCAATGACACACAGTGATTATCCACAAACACGCCATCATACTGTTAACCTGAACCACTGTATTCATTTACAAGCCTTGTAAGGCTGTCGTAGTTCGTTATGGGATATTACAATATAATAGTTGCTGTAAATATTAAAGTACGTGCATTTACTATTTCACATTTTCGTATCTCAATAATGGTTACTTACCTGACGCCATGTCTAATCTCCATGGAGACTTGCGTCTTCGTCTTTCTGACTTTACGGCAGGCTGGAAACAGGGGCGGCGGCTTGCTGCCCTCTAAAGGCCGGGGTAAAATCCGAAGTGTTTAGTGTGATGCAATGGTTAAAAAACCTTACCAGTTTAAAACAAAGATTGTGGTTACTATGAAATGTGTTCACCTTGCAATAATTGAGCAAGAAAGGTTAAACAGTATACTAATCCTACTGATTTTTCCTAAATCAAGCTAAGTCAGTTTATTTATAAAGCACATTTAAAAACAGCCAATGCTGACCAAAGTGCTGTACACATCAATGCAAGTAACAATTAATAAATGAAATAAAACAATAAAACATAATACACAACAAACAATAAAGTTTTAGCACAGTGTCCAAGAACTTACTCGAACACTAAAGTGTACATATTTGTTTTTAGAAGAGATTTAAATGTCTCAGTGGTGGAACATGATCCGATAAATAAAGGAAGCTCGTTTCAGTCTCGGGGCCACAACAGAAAAGGCACGATCACCATTCGTTCTCAAACGCGACTGTGGAACAGATTAAATAAACTGGTTGGACGATCCAAGCGGCCTAGAAGTGTGATAAAACATAAGGAGATCTAAAATATACAATGGGGCCAATCAATGTAATGGCTAAGACTACAGTCAGGATTCATTGATGCCTATAATCATGATCTGAGAAAAAAAAAAAGTAGCTTTGAACCATAATAAATCGGGAGACAATTAAGAGATATCAACTGAAAATGTGACGATTTATGCATTGGTCAAATGCAAAATGTTTGAGACAGACAACCAGTGTCAGGAGAAAGAAAAAAATTCTACAAGCAGTACAAAAGGTCACAACTTTGCCAAAGACAGTTTTGAAGATTATATTTATTATTCTCTTATGAAATCAGCTGTAGCTATAGAAGGACAACACAAATAACAAAAACATGTCCAAAGCACACATGCACACAGAATTTATAAGCAGTCTATCTAAATATGAGTTTCTTAAGATTAAATCAAATTTACAATCTACACTTGCTCGTGTAATGTTATGTATCCCACTTTTTCTCTCATTTTTCGATTCGTCAATTGCTGAAGTGAAGAGCTCTGCCTTTTCAATTTTCATATTGATTGGAGTCTGTTTTCAGGACCGCTTGTGAAAGGGCTTTGCTTTGGCCATTTTCCAATATAGAACGCTTCTGAAACACATTATTATTTAAAGAAATCTAAATTAATCATGAAACACATAAGAAATTGGTCAAGAAAAAAAAAAAAAAAAGAATGAATATATATATATATACACACACACACACACACACACACACTTTTCACAGCGGAGGCTGAGAGTGAGACATGGAGATGAAACTACGCACTACTAGGATAACTCACCTGAACCATCTGTCGATGAGACAGACTCCTGTAGTGGTTTTCTTCATGTTATAACTTGCTGGTGTTGACAACCTGACACAAATCAGAGGAATGCATTCACAGGGCGGATAAACTCAGTTCCTGCAAATACATTTAAATTTAGCCGAGGAAATACAGTATTAATCCTCATGATCACAATTATGGAACATTGTACTATTGCCCACTAGAAGCCCCTATTGGTCTTGGTAAAGTTGAGCAGAAAAATGCACTGAAAACTTCAGTGTTGTTTTATCAGGGTTATCCATGCCCCATGACCTATGTCATATCAACAGTCTGGTGTGTGTGTAACACGTCTTCATCACAACTTACCTAATGGATCAGCGCTGTCCTCTACACCGTCAATGGCCTCTGCTGGATCAGGCTTCTGTTCTTGTGAAATGCTTTCTGGCTCTGGAATGTTCCTTACTTGCACAAACTCATTGCATGGTTCAATTACCTTCGTGGAGTCTGAAGCGTCCTCATTTGGTTCTGGAACATTTCCTAAATCAGAATGTTTCCCTGGTTCTAGAGTGTATATACCTGGCTCTAGAATGTTCTCCTGCGGTTCAAGAACTTTCTCTGGTTCCACAAATAGCTCTGGTTCTAAAATCTTCCCCAGTTCCAGACATTTCTCTTCTGGTTCTGGAAGCTTCTTCTGGGATTCTGGCACTGTTGTAGAACTGCAGTGTCCACTGGACTCCTCCTTAATGCCTGAAACCACTGTCACTGACGCACGTGCACACATGCACGCACACACATGCACACACATACGCACACTGAGATGCTGCCAAATACAACAACTTAAAGGTATAGTCAGCTATTGGAAGCTAAATGTAAGCTAATACACTTTGTGTCTAATTCAACAAATATATCCTTGCATTTCGCCATTTTACCGCTCTGCTCCATATATAGGAACATAAATTGATGTGATAAACATAAGTTGATGTGAGCGGTAAACACACCGCTCACATGAACAAAGCCGTAGCACTACACTTGCTTTATAATGCTTCATAATGCATTTGGATGTGTGAGGTGGCGCCGCGGAGGACTGTGGAGCGATACTGTTTTGATTAGTAAGCCCTGTTGAGAATGACTTTTTTTTGCTTTTAAACCAGCCTCAGTGACGTGTAGGAAGTGCAGCCGCATATATCCAGGGTTTGTTATAGGTATTTGTGAGTATAAGTCATCATCACTATTACTACCATTAAATATGTCTCTTATTACATATTTTCATCTGGAATGCATGCAGTCTCAATCTCGGAATATTTTGACAGCCATTACGGATATAGCCTTCAATTGGAGCAGCTGATCCAAATATCCGGGGCTTTAGCCTCGAATGTCCAGGCCTAACGACGCGTATGACCCAAGCGTGTCCAAACTAAGTGAATTCTGGATCTGTTAAAACCAAGATAATCTGCTGCATACATTGATTATTGTTTTGGTCAATATTTAAATAGTGATTATTTAACATGATTAGTCACTGACGTTGGAAAGATGTTGTATTTAATGCATCTAAAAACAGTGAAATAAATTAACAGTGAAAACACCTTCAACTGTGAAATGTCCCTTAATACTTTTCACATTGATTGATGGTCACTTTCACCCTGCGAGGGGCGAAATGCAAACGTGAGCATGCGCCTGTCATTCAGATCACACTAAGACAAAAAAATTTTTTAACGATTATATTGTATTTGAAAATTGTTAGTAGCCGAAATTCCATCTCCATGAAAATGTGATTCATTGCAAATCCCCACATTGATGCACATGTATCAATTCTACCGTTCTGTCTATGGTCTCACCACTTATGATGCCACATGACCCAGCACTGTCCCCTCCAGGCCCGCTCTTCTTCTCTGGCTCCTCCACCACTACTTGTGTCTTCTTCTGTGGTGGGTGTTCACCCCCGGCACGGTTTTGTGATTGGTGGACTTCCATGGCAGCTTCTGAGCCCTCCCGCATCTCCTTGTCTTGAAGATCTGAGGTGGCTCCATCGTGGTTACTGTCCTGCTGAACACAAAGAGCGGCCATCAAAGTACTGAACATGAAAAGTCTACAGGCAATTCATGAATGCAATGGTTTCTATTAGGGATGGCACAGATACGATACTGTGATTGTAAATCGGTCCGATACTGACTTAAATAGCTGGATCGGTATCGGTGACAATTGGACAGTTGTAACCGATCCATGGAGCTGATCCAATAACATTAATGTACACGTGTAGGTCTACTGTCAAGCATCAGCCATGTCTAACCTACCCAGGCCACACTATCAGCAGCAGGTTTATAAAATGCATCTGTCCTAAAATAGAGATTGTCTGTCATTTACATTGCAATTTAACTTAAAACTTAATTTAACTCTGGAATCGGATCGGTATTCGGTATCGGCCGATACCCAAAGTGTCGTTATCTGTATCGGTATCGGGACTGAAAAAACAGGATTGTGCCATCCCTAATTTCTATAAATGCTTTTGTTCTTACATTATTTCATGCATGGACACCAAAAAAATCTAAATAAATAATATTCAGGTGTAGCCTACAGCTTTGAGATGCTAAGGAATAGCCTAGGAAAACAGGACAGTTATACACAAAATGAGAAAAAAAAAAAAAAAGGTTTACCATTGGAATGTGCGATGATAGTGGACTTGTTAACTTTGCTTCCGTGACGACAGCGGTCTTCCCTGGCTGCACCCCACCTCCCTCATCCCCCCCTTCCTCCTCCTCCTCCTCCTCATCCAGACACTTGGTGAGTTCAGACACACTAGCCTTTGCAGCGGGCTTTCGACGAGTTGCCTTTCTCGCTGGTGCCCTTCTCCTCCTGCCTCTTCTTGGGGCACCATGGCCCCTAGGGGTCTGGACGGCCCAAGCGGAGCATTCCTGTACTCCCTCCACAAGATCATTTAGAAGCTTGTCGTGTTCGACTGTCTCAACAGATTCAGCTGCATCTTCGTCGTTAGCTTTTGCAGTCTCGTGAGCTCCTGCCACTGTACTAGCTTCGGGTATCTTGCTAGCGGTAACTTCTTTAGTCTTGTTAGCTGCCGCCATTTCATTCGCGCCAGATTTACTGTTGGGTTCAGCATTCTCAGCATCTTCAGCTGTCTCGGTAGCGCCGAATGTCTCGTTTGATTCAGCCATCTTGTTAGCCGTCTTTGCTGAATTTTGGATTTCAGACGTTTTCTGGTTCTCTAGTTTCTCCTTGGGCAGTTTGGGATGGGAGGATCTCTTGGGCCTCATTCTTGAAAGCTGCTCCTCCTCTTTGCTGACATTTGTGATTTTCTTAGGCTCAACTGCTTCACTAGCTTCAGCTGCTTCACTAGCTCCAGCTGCTTCACTAGCTTCAAATGTCTTGCTAGCTTCAACTGCTTTATTAGCTTTAGCTGCTTCACTAACTCCAGACGTCTCACTAGCTTCAAGTGTCTCGCTAGCTTCAACCGCTTCGCTAGCTTCAACCGCTTCTCTAGCTTCAACCGCTTCGCTAGCTTCAACCGCTTCGCTAGCTTCAACCGCTTCACTAGCTTCAGCCGCCTTGCTAGCTTTAACTGTTTTATTAGCTTCAGCTGCTTCACTAGCTTCAACTGCTTCACTAGCTTCAAATGTCTCTCTAGCTTCAACTGCTTCACTAGCTCCAGACACCTCGCTAACTTCAACCGCTTCACTAACTTCAACCGCTTCTCTAGCTCCAGACGCCTCACCAGCTTCAACTGCTTCTCTAGCTCCAGACGCCTCACCAGCTTCAACTGCTTCTCTAGCTCCAGACGCCTCACCAGCTTCAACTGCTTCTCTAGCTCCAGACGCCTCACCAGCTTCAACTGTTTTCCTAGCTGTAACTGCTGAATCCAGAGTTTTGTTTGTTTTCTGATTCCCTTTTTCAGCGTTGGATACTTTAGGACAAGAGCCTCTCTTGGGCCTCGTTCTAGGAAGTTCCTCCTCCTCATGGCTGTTCTCTGCTTCACTAGCCTCAGCCGTCCCGCTAGCCTCAGCCGTCTCGCTAGCCTCAGCCGTCTCGCTAGCCTCAGCCGTCTCGCTAGC
>JAODUH010010257.1:13977-29698 GCA_027564835.1 Typhlichthys subterraneus
GAACATCCCTCCAAATGTTCCTGTGCTCCAATTTCTTCCTGCATTCTGGCATTTTCCGTTTCATCTGCTTCGGAACTATCCATATTGGTTTCCTCATCCCCCATCTCTATACCCTCCGTTTCATCATCAATCATGTATGGATCGTCATCACTGAAGGCCTCGGGTAACTAGATGTTTAAAGCAGAATGTAGTGGATTAATTTACCATACATTAAAATTAGTAATTATGTTGCATAATACTTTAGTTGAAAGTTTTACATTTTATTTAAATTATTCAAGTTACTATCTTGATAAAATTGTGTAAAGTTGTTATACTGCACTGCAAAAAATTCCCTATCAAATATAGTAAGTGCAAATATATTATTTATGAGCTTTGGCTGCCAGTGAGGTAAGTGAAATTCACTTGATAAGATTTCTTAAATCAAGTGCAGATTTGCTTAATTTAGGTCACTAGATAAGGCATTTGTATGATCTAAAAACAAGATCCCACAAATTACATAAAGTTTTTGCAGTGTGATTTAGCGTTAATCTGCACTCGTATTTCAACATGATTTAATCTCAATGGTGAATGCACTTTCTCTAGAACGTGGCGTTTAGTTACCCTTTAAATGTCTTACCTACTGTAAAGCCCCGGACACACTGCATGCGACTGGCACCGCACAGTAGCCGGTGTGACGGCCCTACCTTGTTTGAGCAGACCTGTGGTCCTTATTGGCTGTATGGGCCCTAATTAGGCTAATGAAGTGCACCTGGGCATGTCACTTATATAGGTGTGTTGCAGCGCACTGTCTCTGTGACCCTCCTGGCACCACACATGCTGTTTCTCAATGTCAAGGATGCTTCCTTGGTAGGACGGATCCTTCCAAGTGCCTTCCTAATCGGGTCCTTCCGAGGCTAGCAAAGACATTTGAAAAACACGTAATGGAACGGCCTAGCTAGTGTGCAAGATGACATCATTCAAAAAAGTCCCGCCTTCAAAATCATTATGCTAAATTAAACCGTGTGTTTCGTTTTTTAATAACAGTTGAAAAAACAATGGATCGTGCTGTATCGTTAGTTTCGTTTTGCACCATTTTTAAATATCTCCTCTTCTGACGTTTGCACAGGATTGTGGGTATTTTTAGTACGCGAAGGATGCACACATGCATCCTTCAAAATCCTCTGATCGAAGGACTGAGTCCTTGGTAGAATTAAAAAGCATCCTAGACATTGGAACGGTACTTTGTCGAGATTTGATGACGTAGAATCCTTGAAATCCAGCTGTCAAGTATCCTTCTTTGACATTGAGAAACACCCGTTGTTTGTTTGTTTCTTAGTTTGGTTAGCATGCAACACATATTCAGTATGCAACACACATTCAGTAAACACACCTACAGACATTCACACCTAATTCTATGTTATTCTGTTAGTTAGTTTAGTGTTTGTTTTGTTTACGGCCCTTGAGTCAGGTCCTAACAGCGGTTACAAAGTTAAACTAATCCATCTCAACTTCAGGCAACGCGGTTGAAGAGACAAACAATAGGAGCTAAGGATCAGGCTCCTCCCATACCTCCTTCTGCTCTGGTGCAGTCTCCTTGTCCAGGTGCTTCACAGGAGGTTCAGAGGATGTAGAGGAGACAGCAGACTCCTCTGTGTGCCCTTGCTTGTCCATCTCTGTCTTCACTGATGTGGAGGAGACTTCTTCAGAACTTCCCTTGTTGGATTTCTTTACCTTCTTCCTCTCATCCTTGTTTGAAGCTCTGTGTTTCTTTTTAGGTTTTTCATTGGTGGACACACCTTCTCTTGACTCAGAAGTCCTCTTCTTGCTCTTCTGAGTTTCTGCATTCTTCTCATTTTCCTCCTCTGCCTCTCCATTAGTTGAGCATGGTGACAAGGACAAGGTTTCATCTTTTGTCATATGCTTGTCCTTTTCATCACTTTTCAATTTGGAGCAGATGCACCTGCACAGACCAAGAGATATATCTGAAGTAATTGTACTAGGTAACCTATTGCAATTATACAGAAACCTTTTAAAATTAGTAAAATAAGTAAGTAAGTAATAAGTAAGTTCCTTTTATTTAATTTTTACAACCCAGTAAAACTAGGAAGTTTAATAATAAAATATGGCGCAAAGTTCCCACTCTATTCTTGTGCTTGGCCGCAGGTATCACTCTGCTGTTTGAGTCAAAGATATAGTAAGCGATTGTAAGGGAATACACGTTTAGTCAAATTCACCAAATATCTCCTTGCAAATATTTTACCATTCTCTCCCCTTGCAATAAAAAAAAAAACTGGTACTTCTATACAGCTTTGACTCCTAAAAATCAGAACATAAAGTGGTCGAACACTGCTCAAAACAACAATACCCTAGCCTTCGCAATACATTTCCAATGTGTGGGGCAGAGCTTATGAGGGCGCACCCTATGTCATTGAAGTGTTTTTGTTTCAATTTCTCAAGAATTACTTACTTTCCCTGGAATCTACAGTATAGAGCATTTAACAAAAGTACAGTATTGCTTTCAAGTTTAAGATAACTTACTGTAGACTTTTCAGTAACTTACTCTAGCGAACAGTAGTCTGTGGCCATGGCTGAATTAATGGTTTTTCCATCTAGAACCAGAGGGTTGGTCTCGTAATGCGAAATGATCTTAGATGCATTTCTAGCTTGATACATCTCTACAAAGACCTGGGAACACCATCACATAATACATTTTTTAGGAAAAAACATGGAAAAAGATACAGTTAATAATAAAGTTAAAAAATCAATGTTATTATGACCTTGGGGGGCTGAGACAAGAAATGTCTCACTGGTCCAAAATCTGAGACTAAATCTTTCAGGGAAGGTTCCAAAGTCTCATCAACACCACTGAACATAACCACTTTGTCATTCTGAAACGCACACACACAGATTTGTAAATATGTAATAACACTAGCCCCCTGAAAATGAATACAAAAGTCACAGGTTGCAGATTTTACCATGAAAGGATGGCGTTCAAAGTGAAGGACAATATTCTTGGCAATACCAGCAGTCGCCATTTTAATAAAAGCCTGAAAGAATGAAAGAAAAACAGAAAAAGTTAAATGAACACAAACTTGTATGATGGCAATTTATCAGAACTGTCCAGTTTTATTTATATATAGATGGGCTTACCATGCCTGATTCTTTATAAATATGGGCCTCCTCAATTTCTCCTATTAGTTCAACTGTATTTCGGAGAAACTTTCTGTTTATGGAGTTCGGAGCAAACTTGACAACCACGATTCTGGCCTCCTCCTGTAAACATCATCATAGTCAATAGTACTACTACTACTAGTATTATGATCAATATCTGTAATAGCAGAAATACTGCTAATAAGGGATATTGAATAATAGTAATTTTTAACAAGTTGACTATTTGTGTGAAGAATTAATAGTTTACAAAAAGACACTTAAACCATAGATTATTAAATATTACAATTTAAAGAATGTATCAAATGAATACAGTGCATTTTAAAGCTGCACTGCCTAGCTTGCCTTGGAGTATAATTTGTTTAAACATTAAAAGATATAGTGAGCCATTTCAAGCCAATTGTAAGCCAAAACACATTTTGTCAAATTCAACAAATATCACATTTCGCTATCTTACCATTCACTGTGCGTGTTGAAAAAAGAATATGATACTTCCACAGAGCCCTGGCTCCACAAAAAGGACCATAAACAAACACCGGTCACACTACTAGAGTACTGTGCTTTGCTTCACAATGCATTTCAATGTGTGAGGTGGCGCCGCAGAGGAATATTGTTTTGATTTGAGCTCGAAGTTAGTAAGCGTCCTGACCCTGCCTTTAAAATGGTAGCACATGCAAATAAACCTGCACCACTCCTCCTGACACACCGCTGATGCAGCCAGAACCAAAGCCAGAGCGAACACATCCATGTATTCCACCTGCGTGCGATCACCATAACCTAACAGAGTGAACGCACTATGCCATACTACATTACCTTCATGATTATATATGGTTCCTAATGTCTGCAAAACAAGAACATAATACCCACTTATGTAGGGTGACCATATATTGCTGACCCAAGTGGACACTTGGGTCAGCATGGCAGGGGGCTGATATGTACACATCGGTACCTGTAGTGGGTGGAAGGTAGGGCTGGGCCAAAAATAATATCACAATACATTTAGGTTGCATACCGATACAAGATATATATCTGTATTTTCTATAACGTGGGCTAAATCCTTCAGGCATAGAGGAAAAAACAGGAAACCTGACGGAAATGTGACATTTATTTTTTTTAGCGACATTAATTGACGTGAGCTTTCTCTGGTGGTCACTCGCTCCTGACTCCACCCCTCAGGCCAAGTGCAGGCATGGAGGGAGAGACGAACACATCAAAAAAGTTATGAATAAACTCATAATATAACTATATCGATAGTAACGATAATGTCTAATCTTACATCTCTTTTGAAAAGATTCCGATATACATACACCAGTACATCGCCCAGCGCTAGAAGGATGAATTAAAAAATGTACACAGACATTCTGCTGCCATCTACTAGGACGATGAATATTAAACGAGGGTGGACTTCAGCAAGACAATGATACCCAATACAGAGCTAAGAAAACTCTCGACTGGATGCAGAGAACGAAAATGAAGTTGCTAGAATGGTCCAGACAATCACCTGACTTGAATTCAATAGAACATCTATGGAAATAACTAAAGATCAGACCAAAATTGACCAAAATCACACCATGCATGCAACTAGTTTCTCCATATAGGAGGTGTTAATAGCACCTTTAGAAATTCGTTTACTAAAAAATATGGTGACGGTTTTCAATACATATTTTACCCGCTTTAAAATTTGTTTCAACTTTGTAGAATGTGGAAATGTTAGGTAGCGCATCTTTAAAACAGAAATAATACCTTTATCCTGTCAAATAATGATTTGATTGATGACAGCTCTTACCTCCTGAACATGTCCTTCCATCTCCACATGTAGCTCAGAATCCATATTCTCAGATGTGATCTCATCTTCACACGTTGACATCACCATCACATCTCTGTCCCACTTCCTGTCTCGAGGTGCGCTTCCATCTTGATCCCACTTCCTGTCCCAAGGTGCGCTTATATTTCGGTCCCACTTCCTGCCTCGAGGTGCGCTCTCATCTCTGTCCCACTTCCTGTCCCACGATGCGTTCCCATCTCTGTCCCACTTCCTGTCCCAAGGTGCGCTCCCATCTCTGTCCAACTTCCTGTCTAGAGGTGCGCTTCCATCTCGGTCCCACTTCCTGTCCCAAGGTGCGTTTATATTTCGGTCCCACTTTCTGCCTCGAGGTGCGCTCCCATCTCGGTCCCACTTCCTGCCTCGAGGTGCGCTCCCATCTCGGTCCCACTTCCTGTGTCGAGGTGCGCTCCCATCTCGGTCCCTCTTCCTGTCCCGAGATGCGCTCCCATCTCGGTCCCACTTCCTGTCCCGAGATGCGCTCCCATCTCGGTCCCACTTCCTGTCCCGAGGTGCGCTCCCGTCTCGGTCCCACTTCCTGTCCCGAGGTGAGCTCCCGTCTCGGTCCCTCTTCCTGTCTCGAGGTGCGCTCCCATCTCGGTGCCTCTTCCTGTCCCGAGATGTGCTCATCCGCTTTCTGTCACTCGTCTTCCTGGACCTCTTCTTTGGGCCTGTCAAACAGCAGCAAACGTGCCTTAGTCAGTTATGCAACAGTTCAACCAAATGCACAATCATTTCCATTAGGACCTATTTTATTTATTCTTTAGGTTTAAGTCTACTACAGCCTAGTGAATGTTGACACACACTAGTAAAGTCAATAAGAAACCCTCCATGTCACGAATGTGCCACCTCTGGGAATGAATATGTTGTTTTCCTGAGAGCCACAAAAACAGGCTTACTATTCTGTAACTGTATATAACTTTGGTATTGCTCTATTGAAAAACTGCACACAAGACTATCGTGCCAAAAGGAGTTTTCAGAGGACCAGACTTTCACAAAAAGCACTCAAACTGTCACACACCACTGTATTTTAATACCTACAACAAAGTCAAACAAACTCCCCACACTGGATTCGTCTGCTTTTATAGCACTTCTCCACTGCATGGTACCAACTCTCTTGACTTTACTCGTTTTGGGAGCTTTTCCACCACATAGTACCAAGTAGACTCTACTGGCTTCAGCCTGCTTTGACACTGCAGATAGTACCCACTCAGCTGTAGCTGGTCGCCATAGCGACAGTTGTTCAAACCACTCCTGTGATAGATCGTTGGGCATGTCTATATTTTTTGAACATCTCCTGACACTTGGTACCACGCAGTGGAACAGCGTCACTAGACGACAATGTTTCCTGACGGCGGTAGAGAGACACCATTCCAGTGTCCTCTACCAGTCACCCATAAACCTTGACGATTCTCTGAGTCCTCCTTGATTGAGACGAAATGAACACAACAGACTAAAGCATCCAGACTAATGAAAGAGATTATAATATATTATAAAATGCTACTTACTTCTACTCCTGGACCTGGAGCGTGAATGTGAGCGAGTGTAGGAGCGTACGCTTGAATGTCGTTCATGCTTGCGTACTTCTCTACTGCAGGAAGCATCCTTGGCACTAGAGGTCAAAGTAGCGTCATAATATATTTTAATATTAATATAGTTATGTTGGCATTACAGGGGAATCCAGGCTAACATTTGTATATAATATAGCATCAGTTGTATTAGAAGAGCAAAGGCTTTTCTCAATGTAAAAAAAGTACTTTTTTGAAAAGTGTCTGCCCTTATAAAACAGTCTCAATATGATGGCTTCCCAGGTGGATGAGTCCAACTGACACATATCTGGCATGTCGGGTTACTTCTCAACCCCTCCCCTCACTCAGATCCTAGACCAAGGTGTGTTAAGTGGCCTGAGCATTGAATTAACTTAACAACCTGACCCGTTTCCTCGAGAACTTTCTTGAACGACTTTCAAAGACGTTTGCTGCATTTAACGGGAGTGGGGAGTGTTGCTTTGTGACCTGTAGGAAGTGTAGCCACATATTTGCATATTTTGTAAAAGTCATCATCACTATTTTGTACCAGTACCAAATATCACTTTTATTATCTTTCTATCATACATGTATTCTCATTATTATATGACATGCCTGACAAATCTGAATATGTTGAAAACCATTATAGATGTATCCGTCGATTGGAACAGTGCGCCATGCGCCAACAGAAGTGGTTCTAGAGCCATTCTGGTTCTACCATCATCTTTCTGTATGCCTACTACTGCTGAAAAACAACAATTTCAAGCAGTAAAACACAATTGATCACTTAGTTAGTCATGTGAGTCCAACCCACAGCCTACATGGACAGCCCAGCTGCTCCCTGTTTTTTAACCTGCTGTTCAGTCCACTGCCGTGCGTGTTCTTTGTACTTGTAGCAAACGTTCCACCATTCTGAATGCACGCAAGTATAAGCATTTTTCTATGTTGTGAGTCAAGCTCAGAGCTGGGATGCCGTTACTTCAGGTCCGTTCTGTGTGTGCAGTGAAAAACATGTTCTAACAACACAGGATAGCTCTGCAAATGGGAACACAAACAAACTGGTGTTCACAGTCCAATGTTGGGGGGAGGGCAGGGGTGAAGAGAGGGGTGTTTTTGTTTTGATAAGAGTTCAAATATCAATGTTTCTCCAGCCTGACTAACTCAAAAGGTTTTATTGTCATTTCTTATTTGTCTCACTCTCCAGGGGACAAATCTCCCTCAATTGTGACATTCTGTAGTGCCCCTCAGACTTTGAAGAATCACCCTAGGTTGTTTGGAAACCCAGACACTTGCGTGTGGCAGGAGAATCACACTTGCATGTAAAATAAATGAAGAGAATCCAAACATCACTGGTTTATTGGAACCAGCAAAGCATAAGCCCCTCCCCTTATATACACATAAGTGTGATGCTCTGTTCTCACTCAACAGCTTTTCCAAAACAAATTGGGCTGATTGTTCTGATTGAGTTCTGGGGATGCTGTAACCTGATTGGTAGAAAAGCTGCAACACATCTTCTGTCACATAGATGACACCATCCAAAGATTCCAGACTCACAATTGGCCTTTCCCAAGCCCCGCCCCTTTCACCTGTCCTACCTAGTTACTGTAACTAGGTGGGACAAAACAGCATAGAAAGCTATAACAGCAAAACAGACAGTTGACGGAAGGTTCTGTCAGATTCAAAGAATGCTCATGCAAAAAGGGAAAGGTCAATTGGTCAAATGTACATTTTTCTTTTGAAGAGAACAAAGGTGTACTTACTCCAGACGGCAATTCCAGTCCGGGTACCTAGAATAACACAAGAGCGTGTAAACATTTTTGTGTGCGTTTATTTTGCCTCTACCATTTACACTGACTGCTTTACACATTAGTCTGGAGAAAGTAACATGGAAAAGTGTTTTTTAAGCTATGGGTAGGGTAGAGAACTCCTAGTGTCAGCAGTTTGTGGCAAAAGCATTTAAGTGCCTTGTTATGAATGGTTGAAGGTGGGCCAAACATCTGCTAGTGCCTGAATGTCACCACAAAACATCTGACGTACTGTATAACATTAATATTCATAGAAGGGGATCACAATCAGGATTGTTTTTCACCAGGATAGCTTGGTATATGGTTAAATATATTATTTACTAGTTCTATACTGTACACACTAGAAGGGCATTTTTCACTTACATCTGCAGTAGCTCAAGCTGTTTCTCTGCATGTGTGTGTGTAGTGGTGTGACTAACCCATTGCTGTGGATCAGAAGAAAATATATTAAACTGCACCATTGTAATTATTGTGGGAACAATTAAGAAATATATCTTACAATTCAAGACAAAGTGTAACTAATTAACCAACTTGCAGACAGATAAGTCACATTTATTAAATGTTTGCTGTCACATCATGAAACAACAACATCAGAATTGGTTAGAACAGTTTCTCATTAATAACAAAATAAAAGGCAGGGAAACAGGACTGGATCTGATGAGCGAGGGAGGGAGGTCAAGGGACGGCATTGGCACCTTGTGGCTTTGTCCATCCGAAGCTTTCTACAAAAACAAAACATCTCAGGGAAAAACAGACAGAAGAGAGAGAGAGAGAGAGACAAACAAGACATTTCTTCCTCAAGCAGTCTACTTACATCTTCTTGGTAGACGGTGAAATTGCAGAGGGAACAAGTATATGGAAAGTGTTTAGGAGACCTCCAAAAGAAGTCCCGAGCAACCTCTTTGGGAGGCACGGCTCCGGCCACCACCTTCTTGACCCCTGACCCTCCACCGTGGGAGGCAGGAGTGTAGGAGGGGGACGGCTCCGCCTGCTTGTATCTGTAGTCGCTGTTGTATGTTAAATGCCCTCCAAAGAGAGGGTTGTACATCCCACCACCAGGGGGCTGTGAAGCCCACTGACCTGGCCACATATGGGCAGGGCCTGACGGGTCCATGGGGTTCCCGAGGGCCTGTGCGAAAGCTGCCTGTGGTGGCATGTGCGGGTACGGGTACGCATATCTGACTGGGAACTGGTCGGTTGGGAGCGGAGTCACAGAGGCCGGCTGGCCGGGGCCCGTACACTGACGAGGCGATGGCGTCGAGAGCAAATTTGGTCGACGAGTAGCACTCGGACAATGGAGAGAGTTGGGCTGGGAGCTGGGATATGGGCTTGGGTGAGAGTTAGGATACGAGCTCGGTTCGGAGCTGGTACTCGGGCAAGCGTCTCCAGAGGGCTGAGAGCTGGTGCTAGGCAATGCTCTGGAATGAGAGCTGCTGGAGCTTCTGTGCTTGCTGCTTCTGCTGGAAGCGATGTCCCACTCCGAGCTCCGCTGTGGGACCCTAACGCCTCTTGAGGAGGGTCCCGGGGGCGAATGGGTTCTTGGCAGGGATTTCGGGGGGGCGGCCTGCGATGTAGTTGTAGGCAACTCAATTGACCTGTTGTTTTTAATCTGCATGAGCAGATATGGGAGAGTCTTTGAAGTCAATAGTTCACTGGGAACTTCAGACAGCTTTGCCAAGTCCTGCAACTCCAAGCCCATATGGTAGAGCAAGCTCAGTGCTTCAGCAGTCTTCTCCTTTGAGGTGGACATGGTGGACACCTCAGATATTCTACGGAGATGGTCCTGAGTGGCAGAAAGTCTACAGTCTGTTCTTTCTTACATACGGAAATTATGGCAAAAATGGCAAAAGTTATTATTTGAGTTATTGAGTATTTTTTGACTGAACTAAGAAATGCATTCAATGTATACTTGGTCCCTGGATGCGAGCTATCAAGGATATCTGTCAGATTCAACATAGGTTAGTAACAGACGACGCATTGAGAGCACAAATCTAGCTAGTTTTTACTTATATAATGTAAAAGATACATTTATATAAACGTGAATTTTCCCTGCAAGTAGTAGAGTAGCTACATAGTCAACCAGGAACTTAGCATTTAGCTGTCCTCCAAAAGCAGCAACCCTAGACCCTGTACGATAGGGTACACGGTTAAACGGGGCTGCAACACGGCCTACTATCGATGTTTGCTTTTAACACATTTCACTCTAGATATTACACACGTTTACTGGATGTGTGTACACGGGGAAATTTTACAGGTATTATCAATATTGCTATTGCCACACTAATCCTATTACTTACTGCGATCGAAAATAAAGAACATCCGTGCCACCATGTAACTCCTCCGCTGACCTGGAAGCGGTTTGCTTAGCTTCCGATTGACTTCTCCGTAAGAATACCATACATTCTGTGTTGTGTACAAGCGTTCACCTTGTACTAATTCAATTGAGATTTGTGTTAAGTTAACAATAAGACGATTGTTGGACTGGATTCATTTGATTAAAATTACCAGTGTAAGGTAAGACCTCGCAGACCATGCATATTTACTGATCGTTTTAGGCTGCTTCATCGTAGCTGTTATTTTAGGTTAGCCTAGCAATTGAGCTAATACGTACCGTACTCTAAATATGAACGTTTGCAAATTTTGGTTTACAAGATAATATTAGCCCTCAATGTAATGTTAACGTTTATGTTGATACTTTACGATGCTTATTTCTTTAGCATGTTGCTATCAATCGTATCATCAGTTCGTGCTTTTGATATTATAAGCAAGGTTGTGATTATTTTTACAATGTTTTCCTTGTCTTGATTCTGTAATCCATCACTCGGTGTTTCTTTCTATTTGAGCCAGCTCTTTTGTTCGCATGTGTATTGTATTGGTAATTTGTGTTACATGTCGATATAATGTAGCGTTTTCAGTCTTCCAAATCCACAGTTTACTACATGTCCTCTCATCCCTGGCAATTCCTTCCTACATTTTATTCTAGAGACCGGTCATGTCTCAGAACTACCCGTACAGGAGGCAGCCACCGCTGGCTCAAGAGTCCCAGCAAAATCACGGCTCTTACAGCTCCGCAAATCAACGAGTCCAAGGAGATGATCAAATTTACAGGCAACCTTCATCTCAGTATTCGACGTCCTACCCTTTGCCACCCTCATCTAAGTCTTCTGTGAACCCGTCGTGCTCCGCAGCATGGGCGGACCCCACGCTCAGCATCCTCTCGAGATATGGGCTTGAACCCAACGATCTGTCGGCGCTGGCCGAGCTCCCCGAGGACGTCGTCACCCTTGACACGCTGCCTCGTCTACTTACGGAGATCAAAGGCAAAAAGGGGACGATCAGGCCTTACCCGCCTTCCCCCTCTTCCTTCTCTTCTTCGGCAGCCTCGCAGCTGAAGAAGGGGACGATCAAGGCGTACCCGCCTTCCCCCGCCCCCTCTTCCTTCTCTTCTTCAGCGGCGTCTCAAGCTCCTGTCTCCTCACATTTCTCTGCGGCCAGCGGTTGGGAGGATATTCGCAACAAGCCTGTCCAGTACCCGCTGGACCACGCCTTCATATCACCAAGGCCCCTTCCACCAGAGCAGGTACAGGATTGGCAGGACAGATGGGGCAACCCTAGGCAGACGGGCTCTGCCGCTGCCAAGCCTCCGCCCGGCCCAGACGTGTTGGCGTCGTCGTCGGGCTACGTAGTGGACTACGGCCACAAGGCCGCTTGCAGCAGCGGCGGCGACCTTGGTAAGCACAACAGTGGAGGCGCTCGTCCCGCTGCCAGGCAGGAGAACACGCCACGAAGCTTCACACCAGCAAGGGGCAGCGGAAAGCCTTACAGCTCGTCGGCTCTGCCCCGCTCGACTGATCACAGGGCGGCACCGCCTCCTGAGCGCTACCGGGCCACACCAGGGGGGGCGCACGGCACGCACAACACATTCTACGGGGTCGGAGGCAGCGGTAACAACGCGGTGGGCAAGATTCCCTGCAGGAAGGCAGCGCAGGACTTCCACGGAACCACGCCGGGGGTCTTCCCATATGCGTGCTCGCTCTGCGACGTAACTTGTCTGTCCGAGAAGGTAAATAACTTTCTTGCTTGGAACGCCCTGCTCTGTGATAGGAGTGTGAACATTATGGGATGTGTGAGGGAGGGGAGGGAAGGGGGGGCATCATTTCACACTAATGACCAGCAGGTGGCGGTGCTCACAGGAGAACCAGGTAGGTTGTGTCCCTGGCTGCAGGTCCCAGCAGCAGACTTTCCTTGCTGTTGTGATTGTTTCAGTCTCCAGACACTTGGCTTTTTTACAGGTGTGGATTCAGCACCTCAACGGCTCTCAGCACGCTGTCGCCCAACTGAACCTGCTGAACCTGTAAGTCTGTCACCGTAACGTCACGGCAACTCTTGCCATCTAGTCCCCCTCCTCTTCGTATGTTAAAGCGCTAGAGTGTAAGATCGCACATCGCTAGATAAGTATTTTAAAGCCTGCATTCTGGCTGGGGTATTTCCGTGTGCATGCATGCGATGAACACGCCATGACATGTCGTCATTTGAGAAGAAGTACTTTTCAGCAAACGCAGCACAACCTTTCTGTTTGGAGGTGAATCGCAGGTACAGAAAACACAATGCATTACAGGGATCCGTCTTCTCTCCACTTGGCCTCTTCTGGCCTCTTATTACATCTACTAATACTGTTTTCAGATTATACCAATGATGTAGACAACACACGTAATATTGTTGTTAAATATAGTTTTGATTCTGTATGATTGTGTTGTCTTTTCTATGTCTTGTGCAGCTTTCCTGAGTGGGACTGTCGTGTTGAGAGTTGCAGGTAAGTGTTTCTTCAGGATTTATCAACGGTTAAGTCACATGCACTTAGCTATGCAGATTTCTGGGAAATACTTTTTTAAAAGTTTTTGAATTCTTCAGTGTGCAACATGTTGTGTGCTGTGACGTTTACTCTCACAACCGATTTAAGTGTAGTTAATATCTGTTCGTCATGCAAGTGATGATGTCGAACCAGAAAAGCCGAAAGAGAGGACCGCCCCGCCCCTTCAGCCAAACAGTCAGTGTATTTAAAAATGCACTCATGTAAATATATATATATTTTTTTTATATAAATCATTATGATGATTGGTAACGCATTGTCTGTTATTCTCTCTCAGACCGACAACCAACTAAAACAAGAGGCAAAAAGGTATAAGCATAGAAAAACAAGAATAGTTTGTTTTACATTTTTAAACCATTTATGGGACATGTATTGTTTTCCAGTCTACAGCAAATGGCAAAGTAGTATGCGCCAAATTCCCTGCTCAGTGTGTGGATGAAGCTTACCTGAGGAAATTATCTGGACCATTTGGCAAGATTGTCAAAGTCCTCATGTTTCCATCCTTAGTAAGACATTCCTTTCTTTTATTGACATCCATGTATTTAGGTTCTGCAATATATTTGACATAATTAATTTAATAACACTGGTGAAAGCAGTGACTTGCTTTGAGTGAAGAAAAACAAAGTCTAGCAATTAATTAAACTTATGTGTAATTGGCAAATGTATTACATTGTCAAATGAATATAATCTATATTACAAATAAGAAATGCATACAAACAAAAATATTTCTGCAAATAATACCACCAACATGTATTAATAAATGTTGTGCAGGCGTTTGTTGAGCTGGGCTCCTGCGATCAGGCCAAGGACCTGGTCAAATATTATACTTCCAACCCTGAGTCTGTAAATGGACAAGAGATTACCTTCAGCATTTCAGCAACCTTCAACTTCCTCCAGGTAAACCCTCCCCATATGCTCCTGCCAGGTGTCCAGGTTAACTACAGACTAGTTCCACTGTTTGACCTCCAACTAGTTGTTTGCTTAACTAGTAGCTTAACTGGGCGATATGGACCAAAAATAATATCCCGATATATTTAGGTTGAATACCGATACACAATATATATCGGTATTTTCTATAAAGTGGGCTAAATCCTTCAGACAAAGAGAAAAAACGTGAGCTTTCACTGGTCACTGGTCACTCGTTCCTGACTCCACTCCTCAGGCCAAGTGCAGGCATAGAGGGAGAGACGAACAAATCAAAAAAGTTATGAATAAACGCAAAATATAACTATATCGATATAAACAATATTGTCGAATCTTGCATCTCTTTTGAAAAGATTCCAATATACTGGTATATCGCCCAGCCCTAGCTTAACGCTGCTCCGTGATTAATCAAGTACAATGCTCTCATCTGATATCCCAGAGTTCCCGGGTGGTGAGTTTCATTCCTGCTCCTGTTGGAGACAATGGTTTCTCAGACCTCATCAGTATCACCAAACGCTTTGGTGTCCCAATCTACACCCTCTTCCTGCCTTCCATGGTTAGTGTTGTTAGAACATATTGTACGTCATATGAGCAATGTTTAGTCCACGCTGCGTATTCTTGCATTGTCCTTATTTGCTGATGCCACATGGATCTGCAAAATAACAATTTGTCTTCCAAAAAAAATTTTTTTTTTCTCCCAGGCTTTTATAGAAATGGCAATAACAGCAGATGCTCAGAAGCTGGTGGATTATTATTCGTCCAATACTATGAAGATAGATGGTGTGATGATCAAGGTGGCCTTCTCTGGAGAGTACAACACACTCATGTAAGTCTAAGGTCATCTTCCTCCACTCTGCCTTTTGCCACCCATGACCTGCTTTATTTGTCATAGTGCCAGCTGCTCTTACTGCATCAGTGTAATCACAACACAAATTGTCCATTATCAAAATGTTAATGTTCATTATTTATTATTTAAGGTTTTAGATACAAAAAAAAACAAATTAGCACAGGACAAAAGGTAATTCCCCTACTTATAAATTACACTAGAAAAATTTAGTGGTTCTACAAAAGAGCTATTTTATTCTACATGTATTTTACCAGGACAGACCCATGTTGACATATCACCTCTTATTGTTAGCATGGTGAGGAGAATAACTAGCTAAAGTAGCCCACCACATTACATGGACTGGAACTTGCACCTAATGGTGTAAGTGCTGTGTACAAATATCTGTGTTGGGAATCAAGGCCCAATTATCCTAGCCTGGCTCCGCACGACTATTGCTCTCAGCTAAATGTTTTCGTTGAGCCTGTATTGGTGGCAAACCCATCTGCATTAGCGTTTTTACCGCCACCCTGCTGGCAGTCCAATCAGGGTGGGTGAGTGAGATGATGTTGAAGTCGTGTTTCTAAATGATAGTAGAGCTAGATGAGATGATTAAAAACAGTTGTAGCAATGCCGTTTGGTTTAACGCTGCTCCAACAGTTTCAAAGTGAACCAGAGGTCTACACCCAGTAGGAGGAAACGACAATTCCCAGTGGAGCATGTCCAGACCATAGACTGTGTATATAAATGGACAGACCCTCTGTGACGTCACCATAGACTGTGTATATAAATGGACAGACCCTC
>JAODUH010010277.1:10631-29693 GCA_027564835.1 Typhlichthys subterraneus
TGGTGTGTGTGTGCGCGTGCGCACGCCACACACACACGGGCAGTGTCGTATCTTTAAAACCCCAGTTATTATGTATGAGGCAGATTATTCCATATTGCATCATACATGCTCCCACCAACCCTCTACAGTGCATTAAGCTCTCCATCTCCCCCCCCCCCACACACACACGCAGGGTGGAGGAGAGCTTCAAGACGTTGTTCTGGTCCATATTCGGCCTGTCTGAGGTGATCTCCGTGGTGCTCAAGTACGACCACAAGTTCATCGAGAACATCGGCTACGTGCTGTACGGCGTCTACAACGTCACCATGGTGGTGGTGCTGCTCAACATGCTTATAGCCATGATCAACAGCTCCTACCAGGAGATAGAGGTACACCCACCCACCACCCTGATAAGGACTGTGCCACTAAGGCAGTGGTTCTAAAAGTGGGGGTTGGGACCCTTTCTTCCCCTGGGGGGCCACGAGAACAGAGGAGGGGGGCTACGAGATGATAAAAAAAAAGAAAACATTTTAAAATTTAAAATGGCATATTTTTGCCATATCTGTTAATTGTAGTACAGTTTACACATAGATGTATTCTGCTACTAGCATATATTAAAATACTATCTAATAATGTTATGGCTGTTGGGCTTCTATCTGGGGAAGCAGTCTCTGCCATTGTTATTTTGGGGGTTGCGAGCTGAAAAGTTTGGGAGGCCCTGATCTAAGCTACTGGAAGTTCAAGGCCTGCAAACTGAACAGTGCTCCACACACCGGCTTTTGAAACCTGTTAAATCCCCTACTCCTCAGTTTAAGTTTTTATTTTTTATTTTATTTTTTCTTCTCTTTGTCCAGTTGACAATTTAAGATTAGGGGAGGGACATTAGTAATCATGTTAAAGCCCTAGAAACAGCTGTAATGAAGGGCTGTACAAATACACTTGACTTGATGATCAAAGGTCAATGGTAGTTTCAGGTTATGTCCTGAAAGAAAGTCAATGGTAATCAATCAGTTTACTTAGAACAGTTGGTAACTCTTTATTTGACGTTTGTTCATTAAGACTGACATGACACTGTCATAACCATGACACGACACCTGTCATGATCATGAACATTAATTAATGTTTATGGCTGTTGTCATTAGCTGTAATTCAGTAAATATTGAACTTAATGAACAAACTTCAAATAAAGTGTTACAGAACAGTTAAGTTCAGTGAGGATCTGTAGAACGTATAAAGTAGGCCAATGGTGTATAAAAAGCAAATCAAGAGATTTTCACAAAAACAGAACATAATAGATTTTTTTCCACAATATAGATTTTTCCTTTTTCATGGTAGGAAAGGTCCATTTCGCTGTGTTTGGGTTGACTGGATTAAGCCAAATGAGATTTGACTTTTGACGTCCTTGATACAGACTGCTCATCTATTCAACATATTTGAGGCATACAGTCAGGGTGAGGTTACAGATAAAACAATGATAGATGTGAGAAAGAACATCTCAGTGTTTTTGCAAGGATATTCTGGATAACACTTATACTGGATATATACATATTAATACATTCATATTGTATGCAGCATAGTTATAACAGATAATTACATGCTACAGCCTTTAGTTATTGCTAAACTCCTTGATTATGTCATATGTCAACAACAAAGACAACGTTTTTGTCCCATTTGATTCATCCACATGGGCAGTTCCATATTCCAGTACCATTGTACCTTTATACTGTGTGGAATATTTACCTAAAATATCATTATTTTATATAAAATAAAATCTAAATCTAAAAGCACATATTTAAAATCTGTAGCCCTGCTCTATCCACAATAACACCGTTAGCATGCCCTATCTGAACGCGACACGAGTGAGCAACGGTGACAAAATCAATTTGATTGCTATCTTTTCTGTTGGAATATCTGTGCCTGCCCACGCCACAGTATTGTAGTGAATATGGAGACGGCAGTTGTGATCTGTAGTGCGCTACAGCTGAAAGGTGTAGGCTACGCGGCTTGCGTACATGTTGCTAACGGACTCCGTGTGGGCACAGAGCGTCCGATGCAAAGCGATATTCGGACGCTCGCTTGCTGGCGCAGTCAGTTAGGACATGGTGGAACACAAACCCACGGTGTGTTGCCTCTCTAGGAGGATGCCGATGTGGAGTGGAAGTTTGCACGGGCCAAGCTGTGGCTGTCCTACTTCGACGAGGGCCGGACGCTGCCTGCACCCTTCAACCTGGTGCCCAGCCCCAAGTCTTTCTACTACCTGGTGCTCCGAATCAAGGGCTGCCTGGTGCACCTCTGCAAGGTCAACGTTCGTCGCCATGACAACGAGGTGGAGATGGGCATGTTGAACTCACGGCCCAAGGTATTGGTGACCCCTGCCATGGATACCGGACAAAGTTTTTTTTCAATCAAAAAAATGTATTGCGTCAAAATCATCCTGTCATCTTTTTTTTAAATGTTTTAAAATCACAATAATAAAACGAAACACATTAAAAAAAGATTCTTATGATACATAAGATGTAAAAGATGTAAAACAGCTGGCCTTTTAGAACTTTGTAGAATTAATTTGTGCGCCTGCACACACACACACACACACACACAAATGCTAAATACAGAGTTTTCTCTGAATTTCTGTCCTTCACACTTTGACAAATACTATGCAAATAGACTAATTAGGATAATGTTTTTGCATGCCTATAAGGCACATTGTAATGACAAGTGTTAAAATAATCCTGCTGAAAGATACCTGGAGACATTGGAAATTTGAGCGGCGCTGAGTTTTTAATGACAGCTGGATTTGGGTCTTGTGTCTGAACACAAGACCGCTACAGACAGACTGTAGCGGTTGCACAGAACACATTCCTGCATGCATTAGCTTGTGCCTCACATCAGCATTGAACAGGAGAAACAGTGTGAGTGAGTCACCATAACATCGGATGGATGCTCTGATAGCATCCACTTAAAGGAAGGAGGTTAATGGTGAGATAGAGGGTGTCTTTGGCCAACATGTGCCATGCCATCATGGTAAATGGTCCGGTTAGTGTTCAGCTGTTCTATTCTACTCTTACAGTATAATAAATACAGATTACTGTAAATAAAATGAAAAAATATTTTGTAAAACTACTCTTTATCACCACCTTCTTCTATGTAATCCTTTTCATTATGTGTAAGTGTCAGCAATAATGTCAGAAAAAATAACCCCATTTTGCTGATGGAAATGGGTGAATACAGGGCGTGCTCAATATAGGACTAAAAAAGTAGTTGGTAGTATTTTTCTCTAGAATTGTACTTCAGTTGTGAATTACATGGCTTGGAGGTGTCTACTTCAAATAGACTAGAATGACATGATGATGACTGGTAAATTAGTGACACTAAGTCAATAGTGTAACTCTTAACGGTATAGTCAGTATTGCAAGCTGAATGTAAGCTAATGCACATTTAGTCAAATTCACCAAATATCTCCTCACATGTCTCTATCTTACCGTTCTCTATGCGTGTTGAAAAATAAATCAGCCCCGGCTCCGTAAATAGGAACATAAACGAAGTGGCGACCACCGCTCACAACAACAAAGCCCTAGGCTTCTCAAAGTGTTGTGTAATGTGTGAGGCGGAGCGGCGGAGGGATATTGTTTTGATTTGAGCTCGAAGTTGCAGAGCGTTCTCGAGAATGGCTGGCCCTGCCTTTAAGAGGTTCTCTGTCTAAATATAATGTCTGAATCAAAATATAGGCAAAATGCATGGGCAATATAGAATGGGCCATTTAAAGGTAGTCAGCTATTGCAATCTACATGTAAGCTAATAAACTTTATGTCGAATTCAACAAATACCTCTTTGCATTTCGTTAGCTTACCGTTCTCTGTGCGTGTTGAGAACGCTAGTATCAACAAAGCCGTAGCACTCCGATTTGCTTCACACTGCGTTTGAACGTGTGCGACGTTGTGATTTGAGCTCGACGTTAGCAAGAATGACCATACTTAACACCAAACCAATCAGATATTTGGTCTCTCTCTGCACTGCAGTTATTTCCTGTGCCTGATTCTGCACCTCTAATAGCTCAACTCTACACCTTGGTTAAGCTATTAGTCGGACCATTGGATCTACCTGTGCCAGTTGAGGGGACACTGAAGACATGTTACAGCCTGCTGCCTCTCTGAGCTGCTGAACCTCTCTAGCCCACT
The DNA here is from genome assembly GCA_027564835.1 of Typhlichthys subterraneus. NCBI lineage: Eukaryota > Metazoa > Chordata > Actinopteri > Percopsiformes > Amblyopsidae > Typhlichthys > Typhlichthys subterraneus. The sequence goes on from JAODUH010010277.1 coordinate 14,786, forward strand.
CTGACAGTGCAGCAGCGAGGCTGAGCGATCGATACATAAACTCGCATTTCACCACAACCCGCCTTTGAAAATGTCAAGTGAGGCTTAGTTGGACAAGACAGGCCGGCCTTTCGGAGTCTCTAAATCCACCCCTCTCCCTCTCGTGTCACTTATGGTCAAATGAAATGTCTATCATTTCATGAAAGGTATTGGAGAAATATGCTTTTTAAAAGATATGTTGGAAGTATAATTTGTTTCTTTGGATACAGTAGATTGCCATTTTTTATTAAAATATTTACGTAGTTTTAAAAATCTTATTTTTCTTACATTTAAACATAATGTTGGAATAGCAAATATGTTAATGTGCTTGTTTGCTTGTGCTGTTATTCTATACAATACACTTTTACTGTATATGGACCCATGAATATCTGTGTGGGCTTTAGCACTCCCTGCTTTGCCAACACGTGGATTTCAGCAGACTTTAAATAAACCGAGGATAGCAGAGGCCAAGACAAACAGATCCTGAAAATAGACTATGCACCACATCGAAAATGTATTACCTTTTGCATCGTAGATGTGATGTGGAAATAGATGTAGAGGTGAGCTGGTCATGTTTAAACATGCCAATGACCATGGCAACCCACTCTGTTAACAGTATTTTTATTTCTAAGATACGTTTTTAATATTGTATACTGAAATCTGACTTGCGTGTGAACCAATATAACCAGCATCCAAAGAAAGACCCACGTCATGTAGGATACAAACAGAACACATCCTGCGCCTATAAAACAACTTAAGTTTCCGTCTCATGATATACTGTACAGTAGCTTTGGTACAAAACCATTTATACTGTTCCTTAATTAACAGAAAAAAAAGAACTAAAGGTCACACAATTATTTTGAAAATAATCGACACATCTAAGTGGCCAAACATTGAAAAACATCCATGTCACAGTGTACTGTATGAGAAGGACTCTCTAGGTGCTCTCCAGCCAATCATATGAGCACATCACTAAGGCCATGGTATATCATCCTCTAATGCAGGTCTGGGAATCAATCAGTGATTGATTTCTTCCCGTGGTACCAAATGGATCTTTCTCTTACTGTTAATGCAGGCTGAGCACTTCACATCTTACTCTCGATCCCGAGAAGAGTTCATCCCCAACAAACCAATAAAGCACCCCACCAGGTACCAGGTAAGGGATGGGTGGATGGATGGATACACGTATTCAGCATGTTGGAATGATCAGTGGAAGGGTTGATGGATGGATGGATGGATGGATACATGTATTCAGCAAGTTGGACTGATCAGTGGCAGGGTTTAAGGATGGATAGATGGATGGATGGGTGGGTGGGTGGGTTGATGGATGTATTCAGCAAGTTGAAATTATCAGTGGAAGGGTTGATGGATAGATGGATAGATGTATAGATGGGAGGATACATGTATTCAGCAAGTTGGAATGATCAGTGGAAGGGTTTATGGATGGTTGGGTAGGTAGATGGATAAATGGGTAGGTGGATGGATGGATGGATAAATGGGTGAGTGGATGGATGGATGGATGGGTGAATATGTGGATTGGATGGGTGAATTGGTGGATGGGTGGATGTATTCAGCAAGTTGGACTGATCAGTGGAAGGGTTAATGGGTGGATGGATGGAGAGATGACAGAGCAAGAGGGAGTATGTATTGATACACAAACAGCAGCAATGGATAGTAATACAATTCTTTGTTATATTGCACACTTGCGGCTGCAGAAAATCTATCAGTATATACAGTATATGTATATACCATTATGTTAATGTATACTATACATTATATAGTAAACCATAACATAATGTAAACGAGCAAACGGTCATAAAGAGTATACACAATAAAGTGACTGTAGTGACAAACTGACATTGAACGTGTTGGTAAAACTAAATAAAAAGATATAGCTCTGTCCACTCATCGTCAGTCTGGTGGCTGGGGGGGGGGGGGTGTCTCTTAACCTGCTGGCTGTAGTTTACAAATGGAGTGAGTGTAAAATTGATGAAGGATGCAGGAGAGCGCAGGAGGAGAAGGGCTGGTGTGAGTTAGACAGATGGAAAGGTGATGAGGGATGGATTAAAACCAAGAGGGAGAGAGAGGCGGACAGATGTGCACAAGGAGAAAATAGCCAAAATGGAGGGGGAGAGAGAAAGGGGGAGATGGGGTGAGCGGAGAAAGAAACAGAGGGGGTGTTGTGGCGTACAATTAATAGCAGCCGCGCTAAGATGTGTTTTCCATTTTCTCCTGGCAGAGGCTGAGCCAATGCATGTCTGCATTCATAAGTAGCAGGGACAGCCTTATTGGGCCGGAACATTCTGTTACTGCCAGAGGGGATGTTCACCAGTTCCTCCAGCTTCACAGCTTCATACAATATATGCCTTTTGTCTCTGTTGTAAGTTATCTATGCACTGGCCATCATAGGTTATAGCTCTGCAGGGTGGAGATGGAATTAAGCCAGTGCCGCTTGCACTCATTATTTTACATTGAATGAGTTCTATTTCGTTATAGGTATAGTCAGCCAACTAATTGTAGGCTAATACACCTTTTGTCAAATTCACCAAATAGCTAAAACATAATATGCTCACATTTTGCTAGTTTATCGTTCTGTGTGTGTTGATAAAATAATCTGGTACTTCTACACAGCCCTGGCTCCGTAAATGGTAACATAAACAAAGTGGTGAACATTGCTCTCAACAACATAGCCAATTAGATTGGTAGTGAGTTTCAATGTGTGGAATGGTGCGAAGGAATATTGTTTCGATTTGAGGAGAAAGTTAGCAAGCGTTCTTGAGAATAACTGACCCTGCCTTTAAGAACATGTTTATATTAAGGACCCTATTATGTAAGCACACACGGTCCAAAGGAACACAGGATACATGCCTGATATGCCTTGTAGCCATGTTTCGTATGGTATGCAGACGTGTAATTATAAGCAAGTATATCGCGGGCTTTAAGCATTTATAAGAGCAGAGCAGACTCCTATATGCATGACAGACAACTTACTATAAAAAAAGGTGGGCTTACTGTTACTCTATCTAGGTCTTCTACAGCTTTCCAGATAGCTTTCTTCTTCGTTGCAGCTTCGTAGCAAATATATAACTTTATTGCTGTCGTCGCTTGTCGTGCTCCTGTGTGTGCAGAGGGTACGCGTGTTGTGCACCCGCTGGCAATAATAACTTGATAATGAGCCATGCCGTTGACTTTAAACCAGGTTTTTGTCAATTGCACAATCACTTTCCGCTGCCTGAAGACGCTCAAATGGACGAAATTTGGGTGCAACTGCTGTTTAAACAATCTGAGTGCTGCACGAAAAACTGACAACCGTGTCGGAAACTAGCTAAGACGCTTGAGATGGAGAGAGAGATACAGGAAAGGAGAGAGATGGCTACAGAGAGAGAGAGATGGAGAGAGATACAGGAAAAGAGAGATGGATAGAGAGATGAGACAGATGAGAGGGGTTGGAGGATGGACTGCAGAGGCAGTGTGTAGCGTGTACTTAATGAGCTCTATGAGCTGCACTGGTCCCAGTGCATGAGCATGGAGTGAGTCACAGATGGTGGTGTTGGTGGTGGTGGTGGGGGGGTTTGAATCCGCTCTCCACCGCACATTGCCCAACGCACAGCTTCTCTCATGTAGACTGTCAGGTCTGTCTTGTACGTGCAGACCCTCAGAGAAGAGACACACATTAACCCGCTGCAACACATTGGCTTAGTTAAGATGTCAAGGAGCCTGGGGATCGTGTGTGTGTGTGTTCGTGTGTGTGCCTGTCTTTGTATATGTGCGTGCGCGTGCGTGTGTGTGTGCTGGACGTGAGGTGACAGCTATTGACTCCATTCCAGAATGCAGAGGATTGACTGTTTGTAGCTGCAGGACATTCCTATTGGCTACCAATCAATAGGAAGCTCACACCCTGTCACAATCACACACACACAGCTCTGTCTGTCTGTGTGTGTGTGTGTGTGTGTGTGTGTGTGTATCTGTCTGCCTGTGTGTGTGTGTGTCATGTAGATATTTAAAAACTGTACCTAACTACATTGTACTTTTCTACCTTATCTCTCTTCTCATCTTCTACTGTTTCCTCCTGTGTCCTCTCCTCATCTTTCCTTCCCTCTCTCTCTTTATTATCCTCCTGTGTCTCTCCTCTCCCCTTCTCTCCTCTCTTCTTCTTCCCTATTTCTTCATTTCTTTCTCCTCTTTTCCTCTCCTCTCCTCCCCTCTCTTCCTCTCTCCTCTCTTCCCCTCTTCTCTCCTGCTGGTAGAATATAATGAAACGTCTGATAAAGCGTTACGTGTTGAAGGCTCAGGTGGACCGAGAGAACGACGAAGTCAACGAAGGTGAGAATCACTCATCTAGCGCCACTCGGCTCCATTGGGGTTTCTGTGCGCGTGTGCGCGCGTGTGCGTGCTTGTGTCACGCACAAAGTTACTACGTCAGCTGCAGACTGTTTGTGATGTGCGTCTGCACGCATTCTCCATCGTCCGTGTGCACTGTCACCTTTACACATGCTGTGTACGCCTGTGTTTGTGTCTGCGGAACTCAACCTCTCCTGTGTGTGTGTGTGTGTGTGTTTGCACGCAGGCGAGCTGAAGGAGATCAAGCAGGACATCTCCAGCCTCCGCTACGAGCTCCTGGAGGAGAAGTCGCAGGCCACGGGGGAGCTAGCCCACCTCATCCAGCAACTGGGTGAAAAGATTGGAAAGAACACCAAGAGACACTGACAGCTATGGGGCAAACACAGGTGTCGGGGGGGTAAGATGAGAGGCCTATGGGGCAAACACAGGTGGCAGGGGGGGGTAAGATGAGAGGCCGTCTGGTGGGCTTAGCATGCAATGGCATGACATGTAAGCAAAGTGGAAGTGAAGGGGGGAAGTTATATGCTAGAGTGTGTGTGTGTGTGTGCATGAGTGTGTGTGCGCGTGTGTGTGTGTGAGGCAGACTGAGGAGAGAGGGAAACTTAAAGCAGACAGTTCTGTGAGGTAACAAGCAAGTGTTTGAGGTGACAACAACCAACGACAGCATTGGAAGGAAGGAAGGAAGGAAGCAAGCAAGCAATCTGAGAGCCAGGTCAGAGGTTATAGGAGTACTGGTGTTGATGTTGGGATTCTCTTTAAAGTTTAATGTGTGTGTGTGTTAGTGTGTGTGTGGGGGGGAAATGGGAGATGAAAGGGCGAGGGTGTTATTCCCACACACCCCCAGGGTTATTTCTGATGCAACGCGGGAAAACGACCTCCCCTGCCAAGATATGTCAGCACATCACATTGGAGCACAAGAGAGTGGGGGTGGGGGGGGGGGGTGAGAGAGATGATGGGGGAAGGGTTGAATAGACAATTATGATGAACTAGAACAAACAATGGAAATATAGATGGAGAACTGGAGCAGAAGAGGAAGTTAATGTGACAGCTCGACACCATGAAGGAGGGGACTACACAAGGACAATAATATCAATGCCTTTTGCTATGCTGTATACGCTCCTTTACACACCATGCAGGCGATCTAATTAACAAGTTTCCCACGGTCGACCACATGCGGTACAAGCACACTGGTGCTAAGCACGCCCTGTGAGCACGCGGCCAGCGTGAAGGGGATGCCCGGTGAAATGGCAGCATATGCTTGTTTACCAGCAGGCCATTCTAAACTCATGAATAATTTCGGATTTATGTGCTCATGAAGAGTTTATTGACTAAACCTTAGCTGGTAGGCGATAGCAAATGTAACACACGCATACAAATGACATATTTGTACCTTCTGCAGTCAGATAAACTTTTAATTAATCAAATTTACTGGAATTTTAGTTTTGCTAACAGAGAACAGACACTTATTAATGTGGTAACAGTATAATAAAAAGTTAATGAATCATTAGTTCATGTATGCTAATAAACCGCTGGGTATAGAATACATTATTATGTTTACTCTTTGGTAAGCAAATACATTGCATTTGGTATTCAAATGTGGTACAAATCTGGAATTGTAATAATATTGGTGCATAATTAATTATAAAAATATGCACCATGTAGAAATGGCAACTTTAGCCACACCTTCATTTTGAGACTTGACAGTTTATTGAAATGCCAATACTGACCATTCAATACAGATTTGCATCTTCAGTCGACAATCATAAGAAAGTGGCTGTTAACCACTAATATGTTACTCATATAATGCACATCCTGGTATATACACAATAAAATGTATTGTACCCAGAGATGGAGGAACACAGAATTAGTCACTCATCCCAAAACAGCTTATCATTAACAGTTTCATTATTTATGTGATTTATTGTAACATGGTGTGCTTCTACCTGTGGGAAAGTGGGACAGGGCCACTGCCTGTGTACAATATAATTTTCATTACGCAGACGTTTTCCCAGTCATCAGTTTGTGGCACAAGATAGATGCTGTATTTTCACTTGCACACCGGAAATATTGACTAAAGAAATATATTGTATTTTTGATCCTTGGATTAAACAGAATTACCTCGAACGCAGTCCTGTTTGTGTGTTTTTTTTATGGCCTCCTGGTGGATGATAAACTGTCAAATAATAAATTGTATGCGTTTGTAGCTTTCTGTCAATGACAGGCACTGGAGTGAGACAGAACATCTGGCCGCAATGTCCCTCTGCAAGGACACACACACACACCACAACATGACATAAATATGATGCACTTGGAGAAACATGCGCAGGAAACAATCATACACACACGCACGCACACACACACACACACACACGACATTTAATGCGCCAATCTTAAAGGTACATGCCTCAAATTATGTCTAGGGTGTTTGAATGTTAGAAGGTGCATTTGCCACACTCCCCACCGCAAGTACCGATCGCATTCCTCTCTACTCCTCTCCCTTCATCGAGATGCAACGTGCATTTTCACACACAGTTGTGCTTCAAACATACACTACATAATATAGACAAGATAATTTGGAATTGCGGGGGTGCTTTATTCAATCTAGTTGTGCAACGTTCACAGACATACACTCCCACGCAGATGAACCCAAATTAGAAAATTAGATGTAGCCTATTGTATAGCGCTCATTAGTCATCAGGCCATTTCACTCAATTAACTCTTAAATAGTAACCTAGCAACCTACTATGGGACGATACCTTGAGATCCCCCCACATAAATGGACTGTGTGTGTGTGTGTGTGTGTGTGTGTAAAAAACTGGATTGGAATGCCAGCCAATTTTGACTTGTACCTAATTTTACCCATACGTTATAATACAATAAAAATCTAAATACAATCAAACATACCAGTTTAGAGTATCCCAGAGCATAAATGTCCTTTATTAGTGGGGAGTTAGATAGACACAATGGGGAGAGATGGAAAAAATGAAGTCAATATCTAAATGGGCCAGAAATAACCTGTAATAGAATAGTGTATGTACAGTATATACTGTGTGTATATATACAGTATATATATATACACATATATATATTAGTTTTCTCCTGACTTTTCGTGTCAAGTGTTGATAACTACAGGCTTTATTTTATCGCAGGTTCTGCCAAGTTTTTTTGTGCCTGCCGTTTTAAAACATGTTCAATGGCCGGCTCACCAAATGGATGTGTGTGTAACAGAGACAGACATCTGGTGTGTCAGGTTAGTTTGAACCAGTGCATCACCTGTTGCCCCGCTCTACCCACATGCACCACTGCTGCTCTTTTGGTCCGGCTATGCATGCATGTTAGTGCGTGCGTGTGTGTGTGTGTGTGTGTGTGTGTGTGTGTGGCCTACAAAGCATCCATTTGAGGTGCTGGAGTTTAGTGCTAGAGTGCGACCTCTAGTGTCAGACAAGTTCATATACAGATACTTAAAATAATAATAATGTAAAATATGTTTTTATCTAATACCACTGGTTTAAAGTGTACAGTGTAGGCCTTTCCAATACAGAATATGAGTTATTATTATACATAAAACCAGACCAGGTTTAAGCTTAACGATCACAGTGCACACAAGCACTCCAGAGGAGACCTGGCTGGTAATATCTCCATAGCAACAGAGCTGGTCTATAGCAGAGCCATGGAAAGAGAGAATCGGGTCATCTCTGTTCACTCCAATGGACCGTTTTTTAACAGGAACTCAAAAAAGTTCCCGGAAGTTACTAAACACTTAAAGTACCATATCAATTCTATTTTAAATGTAAATCGGTGCTTTTATTGACTACTAATTACCAAAACATTTATATATATTTATATTATATATGTTATATATCTGTGTTTGTGTGTGTGTGTGTATATATATACAATTTTAATAGATATATTGAAATTGCCCACCAAGCACTTCCTGGAACTATTTCGCCATAGGTTTTGCATCTCCATGAACCATGTGACCGTTGAAAATGTCAATCTTCCATTGGCGTAACTCTGTGCTCTCCATGGCTCTGGTCCATAGGAGATGTGCATTTGGAAGTTCACAGGAGATTACATTATGTGACTTTCTTCAGTGCTTCTGCCCCAGTCTTTGATGTTAGTCAGCCTTGATGGCACGGCTCACTGTTTGCAGGTGTGCTCTGTTGGCAGGTAACCTTTAGTGAGTGGCTCTTATAGCGGTGTGTGTACGTGTGGCGCTGTAGCATTGGCTAGTTTGCCGTGCGTACGAGTGACACACACATACGCTTTGGTCAGACCTACACAGTTTAACAGATATCTCCCCTATCTGTCATTCTTTTCCCCAGAAGCCCAAAGGCAAGTGTACATTTTCTTCCCCATTTCCCGCGCTCTCTCTTTACTCATCCTTCACGTCTCCATCTGTTCCCCTCTCTCTCTCTCTCTCTCTCTCTCTCCCTCCCCCCACCCCCCCCCCTCCCTCTCTCTCCCTCTCTCTCTCGCTCTTTGACTGTAAGAAATTTGGTGGAGAGATTTACTTTACCTCTCTAATGCGGCCATTGGAAAACACCTTTTGGAAAGCAGTCCAAATTTACAGTATGTATGTGTATGGTATATATGAATTCCCACCATATACTGTAAGCATACACAGGTACACGTAAATATTGATAGATAACCAAGTAGTCATCGACTGTTCATAAAAACACACATCTTCATATACAGAGGAGCTGCCATAAACACACACACGTTAAATTGTGATACGTTTATATTCATAGCATGCACACCCACTGGTATTTTACATATGCACACAGATCCACACTGTGATGTGTCACTGTCATACACTAATTCAACAATCATTTCTACATGTCTGATTCTCTTCTCATTTATGTCTGTAATCACTGCAAGTTTATCTTAGAGGGCACTTGTAAAGAAAACCCTGAAAATCACTGGAGAGTTTCAGTTACTCTGGTTACAATCAATCAACCACCAATCAAAATGTATTTATAAAAGGACTTTCAAAAACACAATGTGTATCAAATATAATGCCACTGGTACACATTGGGTAAAGGAGGTTATATTGTAAGTGTACAGCACGTACACTTGCCGTAGGAATATTCAAGAGTAACTAATTATCTAATCTAAGAGATTTATTGGAGTTACAGTTAACAATATTTTCAGATATATACAGGAGCTAAATTGTTTACAGTTTTAAAAACATACAACATCAACTTACTCTATAATGTATAGTGCCAAAATAGGGGTATATGATCCCTCTTTCTGTGGTTGGTCAGCAGTCTTGCTGCAGCATTCTGAACATTTTGAAGTTTACAATGAATGTTCACAATTCCATTGGTTTGTAAATGTTGACCCATCTTGACCAAAATGCTTTACAACATGATCCAAACTGATGTTAAAATGAATAGAACACAGAATATACACAAACGCAAACTAACAAAACAGCTACGTACACAAATCAAAACAGGACTGGCTAACCGGGCCTCATGCATTTCAATACAGCACAAGAAATGCCTTATGATAATCATGTAGTCTTAAAACCCACTCCTCCTTTGCTTTTTATAAGAAAAATCACCTTCAGCAGGTCAAATGCCAATATCTCATTTCTGGAGCAGTCAGCGAGCTGATGGAGTGCTTGATGAGGAGGCTATCAGGAGGCTATCAACAGCTAAAGGCCTGTCTGCCGCTTACCAATTCCCCAGAGCCGGAGAGCAAAGGCTCCAGGATGGATGGAAGAATTGATATGACTCACTGACAACTGCCCCCCCCCCACCACCACCACCACCACCACACACACACATAACTCTGCGGCTCTGTGGTCCTAAGCTTGTAAGTTCACACACAAAGATGAAATGTGAACACAGGGCTGGTAAGTTGGTACACTGTTTTGGAAAAGCAGCAAAGTTGTATTATGAGTAAAAATGTGCCTGTGAGCATCTTACCTTCTGGATCAGCATAAAAACTTCTCACCCTTCCCATCCATTCCCTTTCCCTCCAATTTTACAGTCCAACAAACATTGCTCAGTGGAGGCCATGATGACAAAGTAAACAGAGAACGAACTGGGTAGATTTTTTACAGTAAACCCCCCAAATCGAATATTAAACTGGCAGGGTCAACTTTAGACTGAGGTGAAAACCTTGCCATACCTTATACATGCGTTATGCGATTTGTGCAACTGCTAGAGTTCAGTAGTGATGCAATAAAAACAGCTCCATGGATCATTGAGTTCTCCACTCCCCTTCACTTTGGAAGAAACGTTTCCGAATACACATTCATGCATCTTGTTTTGATCACCGAATTGGTCCATGTTGCCGGAGTAACTTATAACTGCCTCTAAATGCGCGACTTGGCTCTGTTGCTTTCAGCAGAAAATGTTAATGAACGCAAAAAGCATATACTATTGTTTTAAAAGGATTCGGCAACATTTGTTTAAATGTATCATTATGCATGGAAGGTGACAAAAATGTGTTAACATATGTTGGCTATGTGTGCTCAAGCTAATGCATGTCGCAGGTGTGCTAACACCATGGATATTTTATCCCTTACAATGATCCCAGCAGTGGTCACTGCTGCCATCATTAGGATCCTGATTGATTTGATTCTCTTTCCGTGTGTGCATTATACCGTAGTTACAACTGTGTGTGAGAAGACATAATGGTTGCACTTAGCTTTTTATTTTTGCCACCATTAATGAGAGAAAGCAACTTAATGCTGCAACCAGACATGGATTCACAGCAAACGCTTTCTGTAAGGCAACATTTTCATCGTCCTATTCCTTTGTTGCTGTCTTTTACGCCCCCATTTTACATAGTATTGTTGCCAATATCACATTGCCATCTGCCTTAGTTTTGCAATTTGACCTAAACCCTCGAGCTATTACTATCATATCTTATGGACGAAGACCACAGGAAAAGTTTGCCGTGGTCACGAGTGTGTTCCCATCCTGTTTCTGCTTGACTGATTTGCGTGTAATAAAGAATTGGAGAGAAACAGACGGGAAGTGATATATTCTGCTATCCATCCCAGTGGTGCTGTTTTGGTACATACAGCATTGTTTCCCCACAGCCGCTAGATATTTATGCTTCTCCAACAGAGTTTCCCTTTTATGGACTAGCTGCTGCAGCGACAACCCTGTTCGTCTTCTGAATCACTTTGTCCGTCTGTTATATATATATATTGGTCCTTAACTCTATCACCCCGTGACTCAGTCTAACTACACATCTGTTTCACAGCCTCTCTCTCTCTCTCTCTCTCTCTCTGAGCCTGTGGTATTGTCTGAGTTAGGGGTGACTGTGACCCTTGCAGCCTAGGGAGCAGTTCATTAGAGTGTAATTAACTGTCTCTGCTTATATTCCTCTGTGCTCTTTGCTCCCCCATCACCCCCTTGCACCCCTGTAAACAGCAGGAGAGGATGCTGTAACACACACACAAATACAGAGGACCACGCTCGCCTGGTTCAACTTTAGCTCATGTTGTTTGCCTCCTGCTTCGCTGGTGCTATACTCTTCTCCTTCCTCCTCATCTTCGCTCATCTCCCCCTCTGTTCAATTTCCACACATTCCCTCTCTCCCCTCCTAGACGCTGGTGTATTTGTTGTTTAGTGACATACGCAACAGCCTAGTCACTGATAAGTCCGACGCCACCCCTCCCCCACCCACAACACCCACACACGCACGCACATACACACACCCTTACATGATCCCGCTTAGCTGTAAGTATATATGGACATTAACAACTGGAAGCCAAGTGATCTCCCAGGGACGCTGGCATGGCTCAAATGCTCAGTATGCAGGATGGTCTAGTGGTCTGGGTGTTGGGCTCCCAGCTGGAAGGTTGTGGGTGAGAACCCCGGTGTTGACCTATCTGTAAGCATCCTTGAGCAAGACCCTTTGTAAACCCCTGCTCCTGGTGGTTGGTCGCAGCAATCCCTGTGAATGTGAGGCAAAATAATGTAAAGGCCTTTTGATAAAAGCAGTCCATTTACCACATACACCTATATATGGATCTCCCAGGGACACTGGCTTACAGAATACTGAACCACTGTGGAGATCTGGTTGGGGGTGTTTGGCTTTTCACATGCTCTAAAAACCTCTGTACCGTTACTACATAGTACAGTAAGTAAATAAATCTAAACTAATTCATAATTGTATACATAAAGCCTACCTCTAATTTAGGCTACTGGCAGTATGCATTAGGAGTGTGAATATGTCTGTTACATGTGACCATATAAGGAGGTTTTTAAATAGAAGTAATAGCCATTACATTATACCCTGCGGTATAATTAATGAGCAAAAAGCAGCAATTTCGTTGTATCCATTGAGGATACATTTAGCATTTTGATTGTGAGAGAAAGTGAATGCCTCTTTCGCCCGAGATGAGAAACAACGTTTCGTGCCCTGGCAAGATAATCAAGTGACTAATTGTAGAGCGTATGATTTCGCCAACGAGGGCGTTTGATGCGCTGGCAGGGAGAAATCCTGTTTTTGCCCGTTGATTTTCCCACAGAGGTTAAAGAGGGGGCGGTGAGAGGAAAATGAACACAATTAGAGAAAATGAGAGAGGAGAGACAATGCGCATCGCACATTTTGTTTGTTTAAAACTCTTGATAGAAGTCAGCCATGGAGATCAATGATATACAAGAAGGAATGAACGATGCCGGACTTTTGTGTGTGTGTGGCGTGTGCATATATGTGTCTGTTCAGGTTGCTCTGTGTGTTATGCTGACCAGCAAGGGCTTTCCATCATGGTGATGGCTTGGGCCACCAACAAACTAAAACCCTTGAGCCTCTGTGTACACAACAGAACACAGACAGACATGGAGAGACAGAGATGAACTAGAGTGGCAGAAGGCATTTGTGAGTGCACGTGCACACCGCACACACGCACGCACGCACACACAGATACGGACAAGACAAGAGACTATGGGGATGTGTGTGAGTGCTCATATGCACAATCATTATTTAACTGAATACAATTGATGCATTATATTATAATATATTATATTATATAATAATAATAATTAGCACTATTATTATAAAGATACATGGTAATTTAGCTCTTTAGATGTGTGTGAGAGAGAAAGAGAGAGAGAGAGCCTTGGCAGTGCAATAGGGTGAGCTATTGGGCTCCTGCCTCAGTAGTGAATGACTCGAATGTGCGGTGAATGCGGCTCATGCTGAGGAGAGCAGCTCGGCAATATTACTGTTTCGTGAAGCAAAACAGACACAGGCAAATGTGTTCCTCTGGGGCTAGTAATATGAGCTCAGGGAGGGGAAAGGAGCCCCGATTACAACGGCTTTTGTTTGTGTAGTTGCTGTTTGACAAAATATAATTTGAACTTAATGGCTAGAAACAATAGTTTGAAGGCTTATAAGCACAATAGTGATCCACGGGCATGTTTGTGGTGCACGTTTATGCATGAGAGAGACATACAGTACATGCACTCTCCAGCATGTACGGAGTTAATCTTGTTGATTTGACCTCCCACTTCACTTGGTTATCTCTCTCTCTCTCTCTCTCTCTCTCTCTCTCTCTACCTGTGTGTCTTTAGGACAACATTATGAAGCACAGAAGAGAGGCTCCAAAAAAACAAAAAAATGCCAGTGGCCTTATTTATTTCCACTTTGAGGCTTCATGGATGAGCTGTTATTTTTCACCCCCAGTTCTATGGATTAAGAAAGAGAAAGTTATGTGATGGTATTGGAGTGGAGGGGGGTGGGGGTGGAAAAGAGTGGGGGATGGTGAAAGAATTGGATGACAGGAGAGAATAAAAAAACATTCCGTTTTTTATAGTGTGTCTGTGTTTGTATGTGTGTATGTATGACGCATGGATATGACCCAACAGATGAACTAGAACAAATGGGTAGAAGAGAGAAAGAGAGAGAGAGAGAGAGAGAGAGAGAGAGATCATTTGTTTGTTTGTGTGTGTGTCTATGGGGGGGGGTCAAGTTTTAAGTAGACTTTTCATTGTTGTGGACTTCGAGAGCCTCTATCTCTCTTTCTCTCTCTCTCTCTCACTCTCAAAATATCAAGCAAAATAACAAAAAAATGTACAGTCTGTCAAACAGTTTGTACACAGACGTGAACATCAATACAACATCATTGTTGTACCTAGGAAATCCCACATCAATATAAAATATCCTCCAACCACTCCTGTTTGTGTGTGTGTGTCTGTTTGTGTGTGTGTGTGTGTGTGTGTGTGTGTGTCCATGTCTCTGCTTTGCTCTGTCCAATCAGGGAAGAACAGATGCATATGAATATCAATCGTGTGTGATGTCACACATACACACACACACACGCACACACGCACACGCGCACACACATTAGCTCACTGTGTCACACATCTCTGTTCTATAGTCACTGCGATGTGAGACATTCCCCATTGGCCCAGAAAGAGCTCTTATCCACTTTCACTTAAATGAAGCAGCATCTCTTGGAGAGAGAGAGAGAGAGAGAGAGAGAGAGAGAGGGAGGGAGAGAGAGATGGTTAAAGACAAGGAATTAGATGTCTGCTGTAACCTGCCCTTCTATACATTTACAGTATATGCTATTTTATTT
>JAODUH010010308.1:0-18221 GCA_027564835.1 Typhlichthys subterraneus
ATCTGCAATTTGTTCCAAAACGATGAGAAATGTCCATTATGATGCGCACAAGTAACTTGATGATGTGGAGGTTGAACGCGTAGTTCTGAGAATATCAATTCTCATCTGAGAAATGTACCAAAGTGAATGAGAAATACTGTAAGAATGAATCGAAAAATGTACCAAGCAAAGAGAAGCGGGCCTGGTTTTCTAAAATTCACTCTGGCGTCACCTAGTGGAAACACTTTATCAAAACAATTTGTTTAGGCTTTAGTGTGGACGGTATGCATTTTATTATAAAATAAAGCAAACGATTGTGTTATTATTAGCATAATTAGCAAGTATTGTATCTCTTGAGACTACATTTAGGTTATTTTAGGGTATGGGAAGGTATATTTTGAAAACCAAGCTATTGATTACAGGCCTATACCAATGTCTGATATTTCTATTTACTTATTTAGCAATAATGGGAAATTAAATTTCTTTTGTCAGGTTAAGGTTAGTCCTATGTGTGACATTATAGAGGAAACAATAGATTTCCTGTACAGTATCTGTACAGTTGAGAAACAGGACATTTGAAGCCTCAGTTTGATCTGCATGGTGAATCTACCCCACATCATGCATTTTTAAACTTTTAAATTGTCAAATTAAAGAGACAATATTCCATGGGTTGAATGGATATTTAGACGATGCATGGTAAACAAATCATGTTCCATCTATTAATGTCCCAAATGGCTGGTGCGTTGTGGTCAGTATAGCCTACCTTGCAGTTGGAGTCCTGTTGTTTGTGGCCATTTTAGATATAATTGAGAATAATCTAAAATGTATAAAATTACGTTTACTTATTGATCTAATGTATACGAAAGAACGAGACTATGGACAGCGCCTGCGCCTGACTTTGGTGCTGTCCATGGTTCTGACATGATATTCAGAGGCTCTAACGACAAACTCGTGGCATTGCCGTCATTTCAGACTAAACATAAGCTACAGAATTGTGTAAGAAGAGAAAAACACAAGATGTAACAAGTAGACCTAACGTTTTTGGTC
The DNA here is from genome assembly GCA_027564835.1 of Typhlichthys subterraneus. Taxonomy (NCBI): domain Eukaryota; kingdom Metazoa; phylum Chordata; class Actinopteri; order Percopsiformes; family Amblyopsidae; genus Typhlichthys; species Typhlichthys subterraneus. The sequence goes on from JAODUH010010308.1 coordinate 1,027, forward strand.
AATATTTGGTCAGTTTTTGTGTCGGTAACTTTATAATACCGACACATAGGTTATTGTAGGCTGTAATTTACACAATTACCGCTGTCTATATATTGATGGGTGTTTGTTGCTGGTGACTATTCAGACACTGTAGCCTTGTGCGCGAGTGTGTGTGTGTGTGTGTGTGTGTGTGTGTGTGACAGGAGAGAGAGAGAGAGAGAGAGAGAGAGAGGGAGAGAGAGAGAGAGAGAGTGAGAGAGAGAGAGTGATCGAGGTAGACACAGAAGGAGGTGCAAGCGAGATAATTCCAAACCTTAGTGGGGTGGTGGGCAGACTTTCTCTGGCGCATTTTTCGTTGCTTCCTTCCTTCCTTTCTTCTGCGTGTCTTTTTGTGAGAACAATTTGGAGAGGCGACGCGTGCGGGCATACGCTATGCCTTTAGTCATTACCGTTACGCACGCAACGTGTCTGAACCCCGCCCGGGTACATATCGACCGCCGGTGACGTTCCCGGTGCGCGCCCTTCACCAGCCCAACACCAGGATGAAAACGCTCCGTTTGTTGTTGAGAGCGCGTTTGTGACCGCGAGCAGTCAGTCGCTGACTAGACTCCAGAGAGGACTCTGAGGCGCTGCAACGCGCCTCCCGTTGCTTCTGTCAGCGGTCGAGACGAAAAATAACGTATATTATTCACGGCTATAACGGACATATTACAACAAGTCGTTTCATTTTGGGAGCCTTTCGTTATTTTTTTCCTTTGCGTTGGTGTTTTCCCGCCTGTTGACCGACTATGGCGACACAAACTAACGAACCGTCTCTGTTTAAACGTGTCGGAAAAGCTCTCATATGACAGGTAAAACGTGACACGTCGAATATAAATGGCTCAGATTTAGAGGTTGAAAAAAAAAATCTACAATATGAATCATTTGATTTAACCGTCCAGATATGAGCTCCAGTTTAATTGCGTGGAGTTGTGCGCGTCTCCGTTACTGTGCGAGTGGACCCGCACGGAGCATGGGGCTTTGGTAACGGATTTGTGTAGGAGACGAGTATTTTCTCCACCCCGGTGGAGACATGGCAGCGGCTATTGCCAGCGGTTTGATCCGACAGAAGCGGCAGGCCCGAGAGCAACACGCACACCGACCGACCCCTCACCGGCGGCGGAAGAGCCCGAGTAAGAAACAAGGGCTGTGCAACGGCAACCTAGTCGACATCTTCTCCAAAGTCCGGATATTTGGCTTGAAGAAAAGGAGGCTACGACGGCAAGGTGTGGGGAAGACGCGCGCACACGCACACAGCCAGAAACACGCACTCACACACTCACTTCCTGAGCTTGAGTGTTAACTGTATATATGGTTTACTAGTTTCCGTTTTATTGAAAACAAAAATTAGGGTTAGGCTGTCTGGGGTAGGAACACACAAACACACACACACGCACACAACAAGCCTTCATGTCTCATGTCTGGGCCTTCTGCTGTCCCTGATTATCTGCCTGTCTCTTATCTCTGTTTTTCCTCTGTCTCCTCATTTTATTCAATTTTTCATTCATATAAATGTTTGCATGCACTTTTTGCATCTGACAACATATACAGTGGTTACAAGGTAAAATGTATAGCCTGTCAATCTCACGCACTCAGTTGTTTTCCAATTTTTTAAAATATAGAAATTAAGTTATTGTGTTAGAGGTCTAATACATATATTTTTTTTCTTTGTTTTTACTGCATTCTAATGCAAACCAAATCCAAAGACTGTGTATAAATGTCTGTACATTATCTAGTATAATTATTTGGAAAAGGAACAGGTTGGGTTGCTGCTTGTGTTATTTAAAACATCTCTAATTACGATGAGTAATGTCCGCGCTACAAATTGATCGACTTGGGGACGGACTTTGACGAAGGGAGGTGAAACAGAGTGAGTGAACAGTGCCCGAGAGGAGAGGCCATGCCAGATAAACAGAGAGCGTGTTGCTTCACTTCTTCTCATCCCTCCATTCTCATCTCGGTCACGTGGTTAATATTCCACTCATACTGTAGACCTGCAACTGAATATTTATGGATCATATATCCCACCTATAGACCTCCACTTGAATCTTTGCGGCCCTAATTCACCCACCATTCACATTCATGCAGGTGCATTATGACGAAACGTTTGTACCATAATAAACCTGAAAATTGCATGTGAACGGTAACAGAGGCAGGAATACAGCAATAATTGTGTGTGCGTGCGCGTGTGTGCATGTTAGCTGTCTATCAGGTTGTGGCAGGCCTTTTCGAATGAAACTAATACACGTTACACATGCCATCATATTGGTCTCCCAATAAGAAGGGGTGGGGTGGGGCTCCCATCTCCGGCAAAATACTTAAAATATTGGGCAAATGTGAGGGAAAAGGTCGTTGGACTGTCTCCACATGTGGATAGATGTGGCAATTATCTTGTCACAACGTTCCTGCCAAAATACATCCATAACCTGCTTGGCTCCTCGTCACCTCAGCTCCTTTATCCTTCCCTACCCTCCTTGCTCCTTTTGTCTGCCCATCCTCACCTTGCTCCTATTCTCCTCTCGTCCCTCACTCACTCACTGACTCCCCCTTTCCTCTCCTTCTCCTCCTGCTCTCTTTCCATCGCTAGCCCGTTCGCACCCAGCTGTGCGAACTGCTGCCGAATGCTTGGCCACAAGTCCACATGCTCTGCGCCGTCGTTTCGGGTGTGTGTGCGTGCGCGCGTGAGCGCGCGTGCACGTGGAGAGGCTTGCCAGCTTCCCCTCCTGTCTTCCAGAGGTTGTCTGAAGGACAGACAGACTTACAGCAGAACCGACAGACAGACAGACAGACGAGCAGACGGACCTGGCCGTCGGCAAAACCGCTCTATAGCCTTCCTTGTTGAATCGGAGATTAACTTCAAAGGCACACAATGGAGCACCGTCAAACACCTTTGCTAGGAATGTCATGGCTCTAATGTCTTTTGAATTGCCAGTCATATATGGACAGCCGTATTGGCAGATAACCTGCCTGGGCGCCCGCACACGATGCGAGCAGACGCGTCGATCCATTATCACGCCTCCGAATTAATTTGAGGGCATTCGAATTGGATTTCGCATCGTTTCCCACCATCGAGCCAAAAAGAAAGAAAGAAAGAAAGAAAGAAAGAAAGAAAGAAAGGCATTCACCGGGTCAATGTACACTTTTTGTAGTCTGCACCTCACACAGTAAATAAGACACTGAATATAAACCATTCGTTTATACGGGTCTGTCACAGACATATTCAGTGTTTTCTAGTTTGGCAGAATGGTACAATATTGTCAACGGGACCTTGAATGAAGACTTCAGATGATAGCCTTTATGTGCATTTAACAAATGCACTGCTTATGAAACACTATTTCATTTAACACAGAGTTAAGTGTGCTTTTCCTCTGCATTACTGCGTTCACATGGTCACGTATAAGGGCAGAATGAGACACGCGAAGGAAGCTGCAGGTGTATTTAACGACGCCGCCCTAACAACACATGCAGCGTGCCAATCATGTCTAATCACTCGCATGTTAATCACAATGCGGGGAGGGCTTGTTATCGAGGCAGGGCTTGCTATCGAGGCAGGGCCTGTTTCGTTACAGCACAGACGTGTGGCGCTCATGTGATTGGGTCATACACGAGTACAGCCACGGTCCCAATCTGCAGGCAGATTCTCCCATTGCCGATGCATGCGCGTCTCCGTGGCGAGACAGCGGGTGTCACGGAGACAGGAAGACAAGCGTAAGACAAAGGTGCAACTGCATTACGAGACAGAGCTACTCATGCCTCGGTGTGTGTGTGTGGGGGGTTTGGGTTAAGGCTGTAGCATGACACAGCAAATTAGAGTGACTGGCGAATTGATTGGCTGACTGATAAAATCAGATCACATGTATGGACCTGCAAAAAAAAAAGGCAGTGTGTGTGTGTGTTTGCATTTTTATATGGATGGGGGAATACCCTTCCACTGGAACAGCAGACAGAAAGGGTCGGAATCACGATACTGTTGCTATAGCAACTTCAGAATGTGGGAATCTCCCTGGTAACAGTCAGGATGCTGGAATACTGGGAAGGTGGGAATATCACCTTGAAGCATCCCCCTGGGCTTCTCGACAACAAGGAGTAGATAGTTACCTGAACGCAAACAATGAACTAGGCTAGCGAACCAAAAATAATAATTAGTTGCTATTTGTAACTGACAAAGTTAACGGTAATGCCAATGTCACCATTCAGTAACCTAAAAACAAAATCCTCAATGTCTCTGACGTGCGTGTGCGTGTGTGCGTTGGGAACGAGTGTAGAGCGCCTTATTGGTATGAAAACATGAGGAATATGAGGAAGTCATGATACAGGTAGGTTACAGGACACATTGTTCTTCCTATGTAATTGATGACCAATTAATCAATAGATTTAATGTTAGATTTTTGCTAAACAAACAGCATCGTTAAGCAAAAAAATTAAAATGAGTGTTTCTAGTTGCCAGCTTCATTTTATTTATTCAACGTTTCTGTGCACACCCTGTCATTCCTGGTTTGTCTTACTGTCAAGCCGCTATGAATTGTGGGTTATTCCCTCACGCAAGTGTGCATGAACGTGGAGTCTAAACTCTGTGCAAGATGTTCTTCCTAAAGGACATCCCACGAGCCCCGCCTACGCCTTGGCAACACACGTCAAAGTCTGTGAGTGCACACACTCGGATGGGGCCAGTGGGAACGCTTACAGAAGCCCTGTCCATCCACACTGGAGTCCACGTGGGTGACGATCAGTATTACACGTAGGAATGCGTGATTGACGTCTCCCTGAGTCTCACTCTGTCTGTTTTGTTGCAATTGTTGGGGCGGGACAACTGACACATCCTTCTCTGATTGGTTGTCATGCAGATTAAGTGAGTCAACTAAAGGTACATCAATAAGGTGTCTGAATACTGAAATTAGCTGTAGAGAAATGGTATCGGATGACCGACTGTACAGCCGTTGACATTTTGAAGTGTGCAAATGTACTACAAAACGACTACGCTATCCCACAAGTCACCTGTGTGAAATGCACCTACCACCTGTGCACCTGTACTACTCGCTCACATACATAGAACATATGGATACAGTAACAGTTGGGTAGATTAAAAGATTTAAAAAAAATCTTATACTAAAAAATATTAAGAAAACCATTAGAAATACATACCCAAGCAAGACCCAAATACAAATAGTATTAAAACACAAGCAAATCCATAGAAGCAGGTGTGAAAATCTGAATTAAAAAGTAGTGACTGTTAGACCTGTTTGGCCTTGTTAAATAGATATCGCAGTGGGAAGGTTTTGTAGGTCCTCTTTTGACCAGAGGTGCACTGGTGCTTTCGCCAGGTTAGTCCATACTGAGTGTTGGGGAGAAAGGGTTGGTGTAATGCTTGGGAACACCAAGGCTGCAATCCTTTCCCCCTTCACTCTCAGCAGAGCTGTCGAGAGTCCAAAGTGTCTCCCAGCTCTTGCCGTCTCCTGTTCTAACCTCCTGAACGCTCAAGTACAAAATGGATCCTGCTCATCTTTCGCACGCCTCGCAAACTGGGTCAGACGGTTGTTTTCTGCCTCTGTGCGTTAGGGTATACCTCCACACACACACACACACACACCCTGGGAAGGAATGCCCTCCATTCTATTGCAAGTCATATCAGGACTTGTAGTCACCGTGTATGTACGTGCGCGCGCGCGGGTGTGTGTGTGTTCGCGTGCACATATGTCTGCAGCGTAAAAGAATGGAGCAGCTGGTAAATATTAATCATCCTCACCTGTTAGGGAAACCCTGTGGGTGTGTGTGTGTGTGTGTGTGCGTGTGTGTGTGTGTGAGCGGAAAATCTTCGCTGTTTACAGCAGAGGTTGATAGTAATGACGATGATAATGCATGCAGCGATATGATGGAAAAGTGACTCTGTCCCTACCTGCCCAAGAAGACTGAACTAATGTCACTACATCATGGTGGTCTGGCATCTTACATTCATATTCATTGGTTCTTTGCCATTTCCTCCAGTGAATCTCACTAAAGGGTAAATAAATTATTTCCTAAAGTGATACAAAGACAGTTTTTTTTAATCCCATAACTGTATAACTCCCTTATCTCATGTCCACATGCTTGTGTTTTGGATACAATAATCCCTTAGGCTGCACTGAAATGAAAAATATCATCACTAAATGTTGCTAATTTAAAAGGGCTGGTTTGAGATAACCGGCTGATTAGACCTCTCAGGTTAAAGGTGGGCGGTCCTGTGAACCAGTTGCTATTGCAGTGTAGGATGTCGCAAATTATGTGAACCAATCATACAGATGGTGTCATTACAATTGTCAAGGACAGACCAGAGCCATGTAAAGAGAGAGAGACAATAAGGACTAAATTGTGTTGCATGTTACTATCACGGTCTGTAATTGTAGTTCATAATTCTGCATGCAGGCACTGTACATCTGTTTCTCTCTACCAGAACCACAGCTGAAGGGGATAGTGACCAGGTTATTCTGCAGACAGGGATTCTACCTTCAGATGGGCCAAGATGGAACTATGGACGGCACAAAAGATGACAGCACCAACTCTTGTTAGTACTCAACAAGGCATTAGCAAATGATTCGCTATTATTCAATAAAGGGGCAGTGAGTGTTTATTGGCCACAGGCGCAAAAAAGCTAATTCTGCTCAGGCATTACGCATAAGGGAATATTATATATTTTACATATCCACACAAAATGTTTATTTATTGCTTATGAAAATAACAAAACGGTAATAGATCTGTAAGCCAATCAAATTAAGTGGTTTGATTGTAACTATGACATATAACACTGTATGTATATGTACTGCATGTATAGATAGTCGAGGAGCATGGCATTCTAGCGCTGTGTGTTTGTTTCCAGCTCTGTTTAACCTAATTCCCGTGGGCTTGAGAGTCGTGGCCATCCAGTCCGTGAAGACGAGCCTCTACATCGCTATGAATGGAGAGGGACACCTCTACTCCTCGGTGAGGGCAGGCACGCACACGCACACCACACGCACACGCACACACACAAGCACACGCAGGCGCGCACACACGCACACGCACGCCCACACCCTGGGCATCAGTCAGTATACTGTATGCTCTTACCAGAAGAGGGAGGGAGAGGGAGGAAGAGGGAGGTAAACAAAAAGCAAAACATGACAGACAGGCACGCACGCATAAGAGCGAAACACATAAAAGAAATGAATGCAGCTTAGGGAGGGGGTTGAGGAAGGCTTGTCGGAAAGTCGGACAATGGAAAACCAGAGTGCGAAAAAGGAATCAGAGAGAGAGAGTGAGAGAGAGAGAGAGAGAGAGAGAGAGAGGGCCACGGGCGGTGCTGGAGAGCTGCTGAGAGCAATGTGAATTGCTTGACACTTCAGAGAAGAGTTCACACTTTCTGCACTCCTCCGCCGTCCCTCAGTCCTCCTCTCTGGAGGATCGAAGGGGTGATGGTGGTGACGGTGGTGATGTTTGACAGGGGCCGGTGGAGGGGTAGGCTCTGTGGGAAGTACAGAGAGAGAAGGAGGTGGAGAAGGAGGGGGGAAGGAGGCAGGGATATATGCCTTTGATGGCGTTTCAGCGGCTACACTTTGTTCGGTCGACTGACGCAGCCGTCGGTGGTGAGGCACAACGCAACATTGTCCTGTCATGTCTGACCGCAGGTGCACATGTAACGCATAGCCACCTGGTGTGTCAACACCATGTTCAGACTGTACAGAACGTACGCAGCGCCAGGAGCATACACGGTGCACTTGATATGGGCTTCACCACCTCTAACACTACTCTTGCATATTAGAGAATGACACACATTTACATTATATTTTTACATTTACGGAATTTGGCTTTGACGCTTTTATCAAAAATAAATTTACATGCAGTACATTTTGCCAGGTCAAACACCTGCAATTGTAAACAGGCAATATTATAAGAATAGTTACAGCATCTTGTCATCATGACTATTACCATGTCAGCATATCATTCAGTCATCAAACAAAACTCTTAATGGCCTAAAAAATAATGTGTTAAGTACATAAGAGCAGAAAAGTTATTATTATTAATATTATTATTATTATATATACAGTATATAAAAAACTATTATATATATATATGTGTATATATATATATATATTCTTCTTTTTTTTTATGAGAACAGTAGAGAGAAGAAAGAATGAAAAACATTCCACAAAGATGCTTGAGTTAGGCAGAGAGACTACTTCACCTCCTAGCATTCAAGCCTAACTCCAGTTCCTGTTAAACAGTGGACCATGTGTCTATCCAAATGGGATTTTCACTGCATAGCATTGCTTTTTTCCCTCTTTGCTAGCGGTATCTGGAGAGGTCTAGAGTGAATTAACCATAAAGTTAGTCACTGTACAAATGGTGGCACTATCCTATTAATCACAGGCATCTGGCAGAAATAGGGATGTGTTGATGTGTGTGTGCGTGCGTGTATCAACAGATGGCACAGTGTGCAATTTAGGCCTATGTGATTATTATGAACCATGCTGGGCAAAGTGGAAATAGTGACTGGTGAACTTGTGAATGTGTGTGCATGCACTGGGAAGTGCTTATGAAAAACAGCGTAAAACTGATGAATCGTGTGTGACAGTGAATGGGAGGGCTCATGAGAGCGCTCCTCTGTATGTGTGTGTGTGTGTGTGTGTGTGTGTGTGTGTGTGTGTGCGTGTGTGTGCGTGTGTGTGTGTGTTCTACAGCCGTCTTTTCTCTTCCTAGCTTTAGGATGATTTGTTTACCCACAATGCCCCTGGATAATTACTGCTGTGATAATAACTGGTGTTAGAAACAAATACACTTAAGAGAGGGCATGCACACACACACACACACACACACACACGCACATACTGTACATCTACAGGGCAGCTATTCCCATACTCTCACACAAATTAAATGTTTTAAAAGTGAATGCATTTTAATTGTACATTTAGTTCAGCCAAAACATAAATGTACAATATATCCCTTTGAATATTAATTTTTTTCTTTTGCATAGATTGTTCGTGTTGTATTGCCACTATTACCAGTGAGAGTCCCAGTGTGGGACAGGGTATTTCCATTACATGCATAACATCTAACGTCACAGAATACAATACGTTCCATGCGATCACCATTCAACCCCTAATAGCAGAAGCAGCAACTCTGTCCCCCTTGGCAAATAAATACATAGCAAGGCTTAGCTTCATGCGTAACGGAACACAGATTATGTAACTAGACTGTCTCTAATGACCTCCTCTAGTTGTGGGTCTGCCACTTAGTCAACAACCTAATAACAGCCCTCCCTACGTAACCCTCGACAACTCAAATTGGTCCCTAAACCATTGTTGGGTTTAGTTTGTCTCTGCGTGTCTCTTGTGCTGTTGGCCGTGAAAGGTCTATACAAAGTCTTTCACACAGGTGTAATAGGGGAAGGTGAATTGCTGACTCATGATCTTGGTCGAGGGCAGTCGAATATGAAACTACCGATTCATGACAGAAAATAAAGGATTTGATTTAAACAAATCATTTCAAATAATAATTTAGCTAATATTAATACTAATAAGTCATCTAAAAGTCATATGTATCGTATGTGCCATCGTTTGTGCCATTTAAACCAAAATATGAATGCCTATCTTTCTTCCATATTTAATTAACATGAAAAGTATGCATTATGTCAATAGGGTAAACAGGAATCAATTTCGAGATGCACATTGGCGTTCAGGTAACAAGCGATGAGCATTTATAATTATTTGTATTTTTTATTTGTGGAATTTTTTAACATTATCACCCTATTTTACATCTTTGCTAAATCAATTGTCTAGATTCGTAATATAATTCAAAAGATAAAATACAGATGAATGGATTATGTAAAATAACTGTTGCAGTCAAATCCACTGCGGGAACTGTATTTCCACCCCCGTTTTGGTAGCCAGTATTATCATGTCACGCAAGTTGTCAGGGTTACAAAATAAATCGTTCTGCTGCTCTGGGAGAATGCTAATTCCTGTCTTGTCTGTGTAGAAATAGAGAACAGGCACAGATGGGAAAGACAGCCTGTGAAAACACATAACACAAAGTCATAAGTCTTTTGCCTTACCTGCAAAGACAGACTCTAAAATCACCGCCACGGCACTCATCTTGGTTCCCACGCCTTGCTCTTTTATCTGTGTCCTGTTTGAGCTGAATATTACTCCTTTGCAATAAGCTTTGAAGGGGTCCAGACAGAACAAACAAACCTGTTTCAACATCACTCTCAGCATCACACTCCCTGGCATAGACCTCCTTGATGTATTGTAGAGTTTCTCTATCAAGATTATATACTATGCTATTATAACAGACTCTTAATAGGACTGTACGCTCGCTTTATTCTGCACTGCACTGCCCTGCTTTACTTTCTCTCAACCCTGAGGTCTTGCACTGTAGCTGGACCACTCCTTAACAAGAACTGGGGTGTTTTAATGAAGTATAACGTTAGCTTGCGACCTGTACTAGCCCTATATTAGCGATATTAGCCCTAGGCTGGAGCAAAGAATGGGATTCCCACACGCTGACAACTCTGACACTAATATTACACATGTAAAACGCTCCCACCAGAAAGTGCTTTTGCCTGTAAGTGAGTATGGCATCCTGTATAACTAGAGGCCTCATTTGTTGGCACTTGTCTACTCCAAGCAATCAGTCCTTGATTATTTATTCTCCATCGCGTGCGCGTGTGTGTGCGTGTGTATGTGTACACGTGTGTGTGTATGTGTGTGTGTGCGCACGAAGACAGACCATCTCACTCATCAATTGCAAAACTGAACACCCCCTGCACACATACACACACACACACACACACACAAAAGCACAGCAGCAAAGAGATAGCGACCGCGTACGTGCGTCTCGGCAACGGTCGATCCCCCCGGTGTCACACACCCGCCCCACCCCGGCGATGGTTGGTTGCCGTAGCTACGGAGACGGTGTGGCGTCCCCCCTGACGTTGCTATGAGGTTGAGCGCAGCGGACTTGAGCAGAATGACAATGTGTCCTGGGCTCTGCCCAGAGGGCCATGGTTGATAAGACCTGGTCTAGACAGTGATGTCAGGCAGGACACACCTACAGCCCCCAAACCCCCCCCCCAAAGAACCGTAGGCCTGGTTTATAGTCTACGCCAGCTACATCGCTACAATGAAAGTGCTACGCGTGTATTTTTAGCACGTAGAGAACGCGTGTCGGTTGGTGCTCTGAGCCATTTCAGATGAAACGGCAGGCGCACTTGCTTGCGTTGCGTTACAAAAACGAGGCCTGGCTTGCGTAGACTTTGAACCAGCCTTTTACGGAGGAGATCAGCTAAATATTAAATTTGTAGCGCCCCTTCGCTACATATACAGGCTAGCAACTATAGACTTATACTATTAATAGATAGACCCAGGGAAGAAAATGGCGGCTCGCAATTAATTTGTCTTTGCTCATTGTCGCAGTGAAGTAGGAGATTCTAATTTTGGGTAGCGCCATATTGTTAAAGTGGCTCTTTTGGTGCATGTGCAGTCCAAACAGAAGATTTGCGACACTGGAGTTCCCAACCTCAAGCCTCCTCGAGCATGTGCGCCGTAGTGATTTTTGTTTGTGTTTAAAACTGTACTGTTATAATTGTATGCATGTTTTGTTTAATATTTAGTATTTACAATAAAAGTAGAATTGATGTTGTGCTTGCTAATGCCCTGGCAGTAAGAAATGCACGTGCAACAGCAGGCACGAGCATAGGACTGTTGCATGATTATGATGTCATGACAAATAATTGTCCTGGCTTTATTGACATCGTTAGAAAGAATATGTGTCCATTAGCATGAAGAGAATATTATGAAGCACCATAAGAGTCAAGTGTGGCACATTAATGAATTTATGAATGGGGTGTGTATTGCAGTTGGTCCTATAGGTGATTTTACCACACGTCGCCACACGTCACGCTGCTTCAAGCCAAGAGTCAGACCCTGCCCCACTGCTAGCAACCAATCACGCACTGTCCAGAGGACTACACTGGACTAGATTAGTTTTTGGACTGATCAGGGTCCGTTTATTGACGATGTGTCAAAAACCTATACCTACATGCGGTGCATGAACGTTTGTAGGTTGGCCAAGCATTACGTGTACACCCTAAAACATCTGTTAGCATTTCAAACATAGCCTAAAACATGTTTTGTTTTGTGGAAGTTATTCTATTTCTTTTGCCTATACTTTAGCCAAGCTTTTAAATTAATGTAAATTAAGGTGAGATTGGATAGACGGCGAAGTTCCCACTCTGTGCCGGTCCAGAGACTCCACATCTTGTGTGTCATTTATTCAGCACAGGGGAACAATAAGTTAACTTAACTTATTCCAATTAACCCTCTGTCCTCAATGAGAGTTAATTATTTAGCTTTATTGTACATTGTATTGAGTTCTGATAAACCTAAATGAAATACATTTAGGCTAAATGTGTTTATGTTATCTAGCAAAAAAGGATGCACCCCCCCTCCTCTTCACACACACACACACACACACACACACATGCATTAAAATCAGCATTATGGCACCCTGTCACTCCATTCAAAAAGCACTCCCGAGAGGTGTTGGCTGCCATGGCAACACTTTCAACCAATAATGACAGAGTGGATGCAGGTGGGAGGGTTAGGTCTTCAGGGCAACCTGTCATGGAAATCAGATAAGGAATATCTCTCTCTCTCTCTCTCTCTCTCTCTCTCTCTCTCTCTCTCTCTCTCTCTCTCTCTATGTGTTTGTGATTTTCACACAAATAGATGTCATGACAACAAGTATCTGAACACACCGGCTCGATAGCGCAGGGCTGATTAAAGGCAGAATTGAAAATATGCACATTCATTATGGGCCACGAAATGTGTCGCTCCACCCCGCATGCTAATTCCTGTCTTGTCTCTCTCTCTGTTTTCCTGCCTGTCTCCCTCTCTCTCTGCCTCTCTCTCTGCCTCTCTCTCTCTCTCTCTCTCTCCCTCTCTCTCACTCTCTCTCTCTCTCTCTCTCTCGCCTCTCTAGGAGTTGTTCACAGCGGAGTGCAAGTTCAAGGAGTCGGTGTTTGAGAACTACTATGTGGTGTACAGCTCCATGCTGTATCGGCAGCAGGAGTCGGGCAGGGCCTGGTTCCTGGGCCTCAACAAGGAGGGGCAGGCCATGAAGGGCAACAGGGTCAAGAAGACCAAGGCGGCAGCACACTTCCTGCCAAAACCCATAGAAGGTAACGTGAGCGCATATAAATAGATACACAAATAAACAAACAAACAATACAGATTCTCTAAATAGTTTAAAACATTTAGATTTTCAAAATATTTTGATTTTATTTCATAAATAATCTCCCAAATCCCCCAAATAATCACACACCCTCTCTCTCCCTCTCTCTCTCTCCCTCTCTCTCTCTCTCTCTCTCTATCTCTCTCCCTCTCTCTCCCCACCCCCTTCTTCCCAGTGGCGATGTACAGAGAGCCGTCGCTACACGACGTGGGCGAGGCCGCACCCAAGGCGTCGGGGGCCGGCGCGGGTCCCCCCTCCTTCAAGAGCACCGCCAGTGAGCCGGTGGTCATGAACGGCGGGAAGCCCGTCAGCAAGCCCAACAAGGAGGACACATAACCCCCCCACGCCCTCAGAGGGCCTATCGTAGCGGCCTGTTGCAGCAGCACGTACGTACCAAGGCCACCACCCACCCTCGCTTTCCCCAGTTCCCTCTCGAGTTTTGATTGGACAATTGGAATGCACCGCGGGGCGGGGGCCAGAGAAACGGAGTGCTCCCATTGGTGGACCGGCAGAAGAGGAGGGAGGAGGAGCAGGAACTGATAATCCCGGTAGGAGCCCTCGCTGTGTGATACGGAATGCCTTTTTTTTAAAGACTGACTAAAAAAGAAACACAAACAAACCGACTTAGTCGTTACTGCTAGTTTTTTCTGTGACAATCTGTGAGAATGAGGCCCAGCTTTGTTGTTGATTTTTCCCTCTCCTGGTATATTTTTCTTTAGCCGTGCGTGCAAATGGATAAATACAACCCGTGCGCACACATGCTGTACACACACACACACACACAAACCTTAGTCAAACACAATGTATTGTTTGCTTTAACAACAACAAGCAGATTTGTACTTTTTATTTTACAGTTAATTTGAGTCGTGGGCTTTCAATCATGCGTACCCATATCATACTCATGCCTTCTGATGCTAATAGAAGAAAAGACACTGTGGGTTGTTTATCTTTCATTGTACTGTGTGTAATACATTTCGACTGTTGATTGTCTAATATGAGATACACACACACACACACACACACCATTGTCTGAGTACAATTAATGTTTTACAGACACAAACCCACTCTTTTTACCAATGCTTACATAATGCTAACAGGCTCAGAAAGAAATGTAGCTTGAAACATGGAAATATCAACCAAAATATTGGAGTGTTTTAGCAGCATGCTTGTGACTAACGTTGCTTAGACCAGTATGTACTGTAGCCTATAGATACCAGTTGGATGCATTATTGTGTTCAGTGCCAAGACCATTTTTCACTGTTTGTAGCAACACAGCTGAAAGTATGCAGATGGGATACAAGGTATCCCAGCTGCCGTTAAGATACCCAGAGAAGCAGCACTTGATATTGCCTGTGTCCCGAGCCGATGCCTAAGATTAGCATTGTTTTAAATCCACTTTATTTATAAGCACTGCTGAATGAGTAAAGGTACTTTTAGGGACAGGTTGGTGGAATGAGGGGTAATTACATTAAATTACCCTGCAGTTAAGCCTGTAAAATCAGTAGGGTTATCAGCTAGGAAACACTTATAGCAATGCTGTGGGATTTATTTTAAATACAACTACCATATGTTAATAATATATGTTAAAATGTTGTTTCAATTCCATTACCTTGTGAGACAAAGCTATTTCAAATCAAATTACTGGATGCTGAAAAATTGAAACGACATACAGCAAAAATCACATGCCTTGAAACTAACAAAAACCAAATCACTCTGGAAGGCTTCCTTGCCCTCTCACTGTGACCTTTGACCTTTGACATGACACCAATCAGTTCTGGGCTTCAAGCTGTAACTGTACTTAATATATATATATATATATATATCTGTGTCCTTGTCTGTCTTTGATGTCTAGACACCAGGCTTGTTTGGGACTACCTTGGCATATATATATAAATATATATATATATATATCATTGTCCTGACCAGGTGCTATATTACTATTATTAGAAGGTGGGACATAATTAGTAATTATATTTGTGTGTCTGTCCCAAAAAAGAGCTTCACCTCTTATGTATGAGTCAGTGCAGAGGGTGTTGATTTGTCCATAAGTTTAGTATTGAACCGGGTACATTTATTCACATTATTAAAAAGCTGCCGGGGTTCTTCATGCACTTTTTTCTAGTTAGAGAAACCGGCTAGGCTAGGTGGTGCGATTAGCACCTATGAACCACACTTTTGTCTGTAGCACATGACTGACTTCACAACGACATTTTGGCTTATTAAAGACGAGGACGCCTAGTTACCTGGGCAACCTTATTAGAGGCGGCGTCTTGGCTTCCTGTCTCCAACTGGAAGGAGCAATTACGGTCAACATCCTCCCAAAGTGATTGCTCTTCACGGGTGGCCAGCCATGTCCCAAGGCTGCAATTATGTGACATCTAACGTTTTGGTAGACACAGCCTGATTGGGAATAAGAGCCATTGTAGCCTACCGGAAGAGTCCGTGTTAGTTTTAAAAGGTCCCCTTTATCGTGAAAGTTGTTGCAGTTGTGTGGTCATATGTGTTGTTTGAAGGGACCTGCAACGGCTGGATTAATTGTGAAATTTGTCTAATATTCAGTTAGTCAATCTAAGTGTGTGTATAACCAGTCAAATTTCACCCCGGGTGTGACATTATTTCTGTACTGTAACACATCAGGTTACTGTACAGAAAGGTACAGTACATCAACATGAGATGGAATGGAAGAACTTTACCACACACAACCATGGGTAGCGGTTGTCATGTATGTAACATAACAAGAGACTCGTCACTTACAAATGCACAGTGCAAATGCCCTCCTTATCCTTTGTGGTATGAAGTCATAAAGTGTCCGTGCAGTGACAAGCCAGACATATTGGAGATGCAGGTGTTTGGTTTTCAGGTAGTCATGGCAACAAAAACACAGAGGAAAGCCAGGCATCCTTTTTAGGTGTTAAAGTCAGAAATTATCCCATTGTAAAACGACAAAATTACAGATTCACATGTGAAGATCATGTGGGTTTTTTGTTCGTTTTTTTGTTTTTGTTCTTATGGGATATACATGACGTGCACACGCACACACACAAATAAAACAAACATTTTGAATTCAGCATGTAAATCCTTTGATCCGAAATCCTTCAGATGATTGTAATTTATTCTGTAATAATACAGCCACAGAAAGATGCCATTCACTGTATGCCCTCTCCTCTCGCTGCCTCTCCCTCTCTCCCCCTCCCTCCCCCCCTCTCTCTGAGTGTCTGCTGGACACTTGCTGCATGGATTTAAAGGAAAGATGAATGGGGTCGATGCATGTGGAAAACATACAGTAGGTCCTGTTCATCAAAACTATCTAATGTGTGGCGCCAGTGAGACTTCGCTTCTGTCTCGTTGTCAACAGCGATTTGTGTTCCAAACACTCACGCACTTTATTTTTAGTGTTTCCTGTTCCTATTGTAATGCCACGTGCAGTGAGTCACTACTTTTTTGAGGGATATTAATCTTTAATCACATGTAATCACTGAAATATATAAAATCATTCTAATGTTCCAGTCATATGCTCAGATTTAAAGTATTTCAATAGCATATGCTTACTGACATGGTGGTAATACGGTAAAATATATGTTGTTGTTATTATTATTATTATTATTATAATTATATGTTATTAGAGAGCACTCTAGACACACATCTCTACTTACAGAACATGACCAAATACAGTATATTATTATTATTATTATTATTATTAATAATATTATTATTATTATGATATGTTAGAGAGCACCCTACACACACATCTCTACTTACAGAACATGACCAAATATATTATTATTATTATTATTATTATTATTATATGTTAGAAAGCACCCTACACACACATCTCTACTTACAGAACATGACCAAATATATTATTATTATTATTTTAGTTATTAGAGAGCACTCTAGACACACATCTCTACTTACAGAACATGACCAAATATATT
>JAODUH010010308.1:18321-29672 GCA_027564835.1 Typhlichthys subterraneus
CATCTCTACTTACAGAACATGACCAAATATATTATTATTATTATTATTTTAGTTATTAGAGAGCACTCTAGACACACATCTCTACTTACAGAACATGACCAAATACAGGATAGGAATATTGACTGGCATTTTCAGGGTGGGCACACTTCTTTGTGTAAAAGCCATCGGCAGCGAGCTAAAAGCAAGACCACATTGACCCTACCCTCAAGAGTCCGTCAGCATATGTAGTTATTTGACATATTATGCAAAACCAGCCTGTCCGTACTGTACAGTTTGTGTCTAAACCATTGTACACAGGAGAAGACGATATTGAATAAAGAATTTATAGAAAGGAATGCATTTACAACTTATTGTTGCATTTTTGACTGTTTGAAAGACTGTTACAATTTGCAAATTATTATTCTTAATAATAAAAATAAAAATAATTAATTCAACTAATCTATAGTGACTTTCCCGTTTAGGACATTGGTAGGTGCCACCTATAGAAAGGTAAGTGTTGTTAGACTCTATCTTCCTGTACTCTGAGATGGACCAACCGCTGCTTTTTGTTCACAAACGTTGGCGGGAAACTCGCCAGACCAAGACACCACATTGTAAACAATATCACACCTGCGACTCAAAAGGCTTTCATGAAAGGGCAGCATTGCCTTAACCTGATATACCAGAGGAATTGTTGTTACAAGTCCATCTGGGGAGCCATATATTGAAACATTTGGTGAATGGCTGCACTTTAAAAATAAAATACTTGGCAGTTGATTGGATGAACCATCTTGTCGTGTTCGCTGTCGGTAGCATGGTCGGCACACCTAAACCACGCCCGTATACCTATAAACACGAGGCTGATTGGAAAGTTCAGTTGCTACTCGGAAAGTAGCAACTTAAGTTTAAAGTTAAGCCTTTCTGTAAACCCGTATCTTACAAAGGTAGCGGAGCAACAGTGTTGGGAATATAACGCCATCAAATGGGAAACAGTATGGGTGAAAATGACAAGGGTACACAATCTCTCAGAGAGCACCTCCCCTGCGTCAAGCATTTGTAGTCTTACGTACACAATTGTAGTTCTACTTCTGAGTGTGTAAAGACATATGAGGACACACAAACACAACACAACATTCATTTCTGAGGAGGGAGCTTGGCTATCCGTGAGGAACTCGGATTAGAGCCGCTGCTCCTATAGCCAGTAAGCATGGCGGGCACACACACACACACACACGCACGCACACGCACACACACACGCACACACACAATGTCACTGACCAAACTGTGTCCTGTTATGATGTTGCAAATAGACTATTTGTCAGTGTATTTTAAGCATGTATATTATTATATAGTGCAATCAAAATGGCTCATGATGGAATATATTATACTTCTGTCTGATTTGGCACGTTCAAATAAAGTGAACAATGTTGGTTCTTGCTATTTAACAGATGTTTCTATTTGTAGGGAATACTTAAAAGTAATTACTTGGATTAATTCATTGGAACCTTCAAAGCCCCAGTTATGAAACATGTTTTTGCCAGATGTGGAAAATTGCTGACTTGTTTGTGTTTCTGCACGTAAACGCACACACACACACACAAGCACACACGCACACACACACACGAGCACACGCACACACACACAAAGAAAAACTGGGTAGAGTCAAAGAAAAATAACACATCTGAAAACAGTTTTTCGAAATTAAGCCGATTACTCCCAGTAGGCCCCTATAACAACAACATTTCATCAGAGAAAGCCGTGATAAGAGATTTAGATATTTCTACCATTGGACTAATTTGATTAAAAACCAATGCAAATCATAAATCGGTTGATAAACAAAAACACACGCTAGTTTTCTTTGGTTGAGGTGTGTTTGAGGTGGCTCCAAGAGCGCACTTGGGAGCCTGCTTCTGCCTAATTATCAAAGGCAACAGGCAAGCTGCCACACACACACACACACACACAAAGACATGCGTCATAGATGGTTTTGATAGTAATCATTGCCACTTCAAACAGCACTTAGAAGTTTCATTATGTCGCTGTAGCAACATGGCCGCTGTCACTCACGCAGCGAGGACGAGACCTGTCCACATCTCGCTTTTAGTTCTGCTGTTGTTGGGAAATGATTATTTGTGTCTTTATCATCGATAGAGAAGGTGAAAGGTCAAAGATGTTTGTCGCCTTGTCGCACTGTTGCACATTCATTCTCTATTCACAAACTCTCTTCTTCAAAACAGGAAATAGAAACGAAGAGCCCGACAGAGGAAAGAAGTGAGATAGCAGAGGAACAAAGGAACGAGGGAATTATCAAAATAACAAAGAAATAAACAAACCATTGAATTAACAAATATGTAAATGTGGGGAAGGGGTACAAAACAATTTATCTCTCAAGTATGAATGACAAAAACACACACACATAACACACACAAAACACTGGGACACACCAGCTTCTAAGGAACAAGCACCAGTGTGAATACTGATTAACCAATCAGAGCCTCTTCCGGCCCTGCACAAGGGATACTCGTTGGCTGCCGTGGCAACTGAGAAAACATCATCAGATGAATGGAGAAGTGTTCAGAGAGAGAGAGAGAGAGAGAGAGAGAGAGAGAGAGAGAGAGAGAGAGAACTGACTAAATGGCAGCAGGTCTTTGTATTTTGTGTATGTTTGTGTGCGATTGTGTTGTATACTGCGGCAGAAATGCATACAGTATAGGACAACTACATGCATGCCGACATCTGAACTAATCTGATAATATTGAACTGTCCATGCAGTTAAATGCTTCACTGTCACTTGACAGTTTCCCTTTCTCTTGCACCAACAGTAGTCCAAAACAAAAGAAGAAAAAATTAGACAGCACTGTGAACAGAAAGTCTTTCATGAATGAACAGTAGTAGTAGAATAATCATTACTGTGTGGCCACAACCAGCGCTAGACAGCAGTGTAACTGTATTTCCATTAAAACAACTGATTCTGAGGCGTGTACAATTTGACAGTTAGTTGGCGTGGAGCAGAAATTGGCACAGCAAGCAAGCGCTAATGTTTCGCTAACTTCAAGCGGCGTACTTTGCAGTATGCCCATTGCCTATAGTCCAGCATTCAAGCAGCAAGTGAAGTGTTGCCGGTGTTGTTTGTCAGTCAACCGGCGCGTGTTGTCCGCTTATTGTCGTGTGTCGGACGGTGTGTCCGATACACATCCCTCAGGCTTATGCGTCTTTTATGTCTCTGTCACCGTGCCTAGTCAGTGTGTCTGTCAAAGTGTTGCCCCGGGGAACACTGACTTGTCGGGCACGGGGACCCCGTTGGACCCGTTGCCATGGCGACCGCGCAACCGCTGCACAGGCGCTGTACGCCTGTCGCCGCGGGACCGTGACTGGACGGCGAGGATCCGCCCTTCGCCCATTGATCGAGGGACCTGAGGATTGCTGATACGCTATTGGTCAAACGCTGGGGGGAATGGGAGGGGGGCTTGATAATGGCGGTGTTGAGAGAGAGAGAGAGAGAGAGAGAGAGAGAGAGAGAGAGAGAGAGAGAGAGAGAGAGAGAGAGAGAGAGAGAGAGAGAAAGCGAGAGAGAGAGATAGAGAGAGAGACAGAGAATGCAAGTCATGGTTATAAAACAACAAAAGGTGAATGGAAAATAGGTGTTGCATCGCCGTGTTCATTTTAACTCTCATGCAAATCAAACACATGGAATGTAGACATTTGGTGAGCAACAGATGATTCATTAGTGAGCAGTGAAAACCAGTAGACATGGATTGTGTGCATGCGCTCGAGGCCCTATATCGCTGAGAATCAGTGGCACAGAGAGAGAGATGGAGAGAATGAGGATAGAGGATGGAAGGGCAATATTATCGATGTTGAAGGTCATCTTGGCGGGTTTCAAATTGAAGTTAGAAGGAGGCACCCCTCAATATCAAGCTTAATAAATATTACATTACATATGAATGCCATTTCCATGTGTTGAATAGTGTGTTGAAGAGTATTCTTTATTGTGTCGGCCATTGACATGGACAAACGTTTATACAGTTTAGTGTATATAGCTGATAAGAAAGTCACCATGACAACCACATTATAACACACACAGCATAAGAGATAATGTACTGTAGTCCTACAGTAGACCCCATGTTAACATACAGTATAGAAAATGTGCTTATGCAACTTAATTACTATATTTGAAGTTGGTACGATAAAAACATATTGTGTGTGCAGTTCCCCAGGGAAATAATGCAAGTGCAATTGAATGTAATCTAAGGTTTTTGACCTCAATAAAGAGAAAAGCTCCCCTTCTCAACCATTGCTGTGAGATTATTAAATGTTTTGGAGTTTAAGAACTAATAATATAACCAGTAGAATACAGCCACTAAAACACTAGCTTGCATTATATGTCAAATATGTAAAATACATACTGTACATGTGCACAAAATAAGAA
The DNA here is from genome assembly GCA_027564835.1 of Typhlichthys subterraneus. Lineage (NCBI taxonomy): Eukaryota > Metazoa > Chordata > Actinopteri > Percopsiformes > Amblyopsidae > Typhlichthys > Typhlichthys subterraneus. The sequence goes on from JAODUH010010308.1 coordinate 22,730, forward strand.
AATAAAGATAGCCTATATAGAATAAATAGAATCATATACTATATATATATTTTCATAATACAAATGGCATAACCTATGCGTGAATTGAGCCATCTGAGCACAGTTCCACAGCAACACAATATGTCACAGTACAGTGCATTCCTTGTTGGTGTTTTAGTGCTCAAAATATCCTCCCCCGGGTATAAGGAAACGGCATAGTAGGAATAGAGAGCTGTGCCAGCGACTCAACACAAAAGGTATATGTGTAGGGGGCATTTTCGAGTACCTTTAATATCTTAAACAATTGTCTGCTAATTCTGGCAAGCTTCAAGGTGACAATTCTGTGGTATGAGAGTGGATCGAGAGTGAATGGGGTGAGAGACCGCCTTTGGAGAGTTTTTGAGAGGAGAGTGCTTTTATTAAGGCCCACCTCTCTTCTTCTCTGAAAAAGGAAGGTGGAATGAAGCTGAGAGGGTGAAAGAATCAACCAGACGGAGCGAGATCAATGCCAGACTACAGAGGAGAGAAAATAACGTCAAATTAACTGCCTTTCTTTGCCTTCATTCGGTGTTCGGCTGACTTTAGCAAGCAGCGATGGGACGGAGATGCGTGTGTGTGTGTGTGTGTGCGTGTGCGTGTGTGAAGCGTGCGCACATTTCATATCAAGCTGTACCAGACGTTTCATTTTGCAACACCCTATGGAACAAATTGCTGCCACAGCTGTGTATCTCCAGAAGACAGCAATATAGCATATTTTAAAATAACTACAATCGTTTTGGCTCTTTGACTAGTATTTCTGAGTATTTCATTAATATCAATTATTTTGAACTTTAATAAACAAGACACCATCCAAAGCCTGTCTCAAATACACTCTACAACTTTGTTGTTTTGGCACAAGTCGAGAAAGAAAGGATGTATTCGTTTTCAGGTACCACCTAATTCATAATGAAAGACTGAACTGAGCTCTAAAGGAGGAGCCTTTCTGATTCTTAAACCGCCGAGAGAGGCGACTCGATGCGGAGGTCCATTTGGTCTAGCACTGAATTCGCTGGGGAGGACAGTTCTAGCCCTGTTGAGTTTTTCAATCAGCTAAGCCATGACTACTACTGACCTAGCTAAATTGTTGTCAAGTGCACGGGGAATTCAGCCACAAATGTAATTCCAGGTGTCGAATGTTAGGCAGACGCAACGAAGTGAGCAAGAGCACAGTTTGGCGTTCCCAGTGTTCTGTGGTCGACGTTTCTTTTTTAGCCCCTCCTTCCTTATGGATTTAAAAAAAAAGATACACTACAATTGTGTAAAAGCGCACACAGAACATCACATTTACCATGCTAGCTCACTGTTTATATAAACAAATGTGTGCACTGCGCTGTATAGGACAAAGGTCAGACGAGCAACTCTTAGACAGGAATAATCCTCAAACTATTTCATCAAATTGGCAGGCAAAAACATGCACAGGCAAACGGTCGAGAGAGGAGCAAACAACAGTCAATGAGAGAGCAGGTCTGAAATGCAGGCAAAATGACAGCATGCAAAACAAGCAGACAGAACAGGACAAGAGAGACAAGAGAAGGTAAGGTATTGCACAGACAAAGCCAGATACTCAACAGACTGTCAACACATGCAGGAAAACACTATGACTAATGCCTAGTCCGCACATACATGGATGTGTTTTTAAAAAGTGGATTTTCCTTATTTCCTGTCCATACAGCACTGTTTTAAAAACAACATCTCCATCCACATGCAAACAAAATTGCATGCTTTCAAGCCTGTGATGAATGCAAACAAAAGGATATAACGGCGTACACTCAGACGTCAAACAAGCGAGATGACGGCACACAAACTGACGTTACAAGCCAAAAACCTTGGATGGAGTTTTGCTAAACGTCCGTCATTAGTGATCGCATGCATTGTTTACTCGTGGATGAAAGGCCGAACCACATACAAGAAGTTACGTATTTTAAATAGCTATGTACTTTATAGACAGGACATTGGCCCACGCTTTACACATCCCACTCACCCTACTAAAGCAGCCCATTCCCGTGAATGCGTTGGACAGCAGACCCTTAGGTTCGGGTCTGGTGCTTTATTCCACTGTTCAGGTCACTATGACCACGCAACCCACACACACTGAACAGATTTCATTTTATGTGATTGACATTCCCTCCTATCACGTGGTATTAGGGCTTCCCTGGTTATCTGTGCACAATCCATGTGTATCTTGGCCCAGTAGGTCTATTGAGGGATGGTCGCATGAGTGTCTGGGAAGGTGTATTCCGGTTTCGCTAAGGGGCACAACGGTGGAGAGTCCGAACAGTGCCTCCGACGTTCCCATCCCTATTGAGTATGCTGACCTGTCACAGGCCTTCTCAAAATTAAAGGCCACTAAATTACCACCCCATCGGTCCTGGGATTGTGCCATTAACCTCTTACCGGGATCCGTACTGCCCAGGGGTCATGTGTATCCCCTGTCGCAAGCAGAGACCGAGGCTATGGAAACATACGTCTCTGAATCCTTGCGGCAGGGGTTCATACGTCCCTCCTCTTCACCTGCATCTTCGAGTTTCTTTTTCGTGAAGAAGAAATACGATGGTCTGCGGCAATGCATAGACTACCGACCACTTAACAAAATCACGGTGCGCTACACGTACCCGCTCCCTCTCATTGCTTCCGTGGTGGAATCTATGCATGGTGCGCGCTTCTTTACGAAATTGGACCTTCGAGTGCCTACAATCTCGTGCGTATCCGAGAGGGGGACGAACATAAGACAGCGTTTAGCACTACGACCGGCCATTACGAATACTTGGTCATGCCGTACGGTCTTATGAATGCCTCGTCAGTCTTTCAGGCATTCATGAATGGGATCTTCAGGGACATGTGGGGTCGGGGTGTTGTGGTGTGCATCGATGATATTCTGGTGTACACTAAAACTCGCGATCAGCATGTTACTCTGGTCCGTCGGGTGCTTGATAGACTGCTGGAGCATGATTTATATGCCAAGGCTGAGAAATGTCTATTCTTCCAGCAATCTGTCTCCTTTCTGGGATACCGCATCTCCGCGACCAGGGCGGAGATGGAGACGGACGGTGTGGAAGACGTGCGTAATTGTCCGACCCCAACCACGGTGAAAGCGGTACAGCGCTTCCTTGGCTTTGCTAATTATTACCGGAGGTTCATTCGGGGGTTTGGTAAGGTCGCAGCTCTGATCACCTCACTAACATGCGTGTGCATCCTTCTTTCCACGTGTCCCTCCTCAGACCGGTGGTGGACGGGGCCATGAGGCCAGGGTGCTGGAGGTCCCCCCTCCTGGTGTCCGACGATGGACTGACCTATGCTGTCCAGGCCATTTTGGATTTGAGGCGACGGCGGGGTGGCCTCCAATACCTCGTGGATTGGGAGGGGTACGGACTGGAGGAGCAGAGCTGGGTCCCGGCTCGCGATGTTCTGAACCCAGACCTCCTGCAGGACTTTCATCAGCACCGGCCGGATCGCCCAGCGCCACGTTCTCGAGGTCGTCGACATATTAATGTCTGTTGGTTAGGAAGGGGGTGTGGGTTATTGATTCGTTGTCACGCTGGCTGTAGTGACACAGCAGCATTTATTTATTACCAAACTTGAAATTACGGACTTGAGCTCTATTGTGCCAAGGTAATTAAAGACTAATTTAATTGTTCTCCCTGCATCTGACTCCGGCTCCTTGACAGACTGTGACACATATCATATAGGGGTGGGGACATGTCTCAATCGTCCCCAGTGTAAACGACAATAACAAGTGAGAGAGCTAGGGAGGGGAACCGGTTGTGGCAGGTTAGCCTATGCAGGGAGAAAAGTATTCAACATTCAGCGTTCAGGCGTGGACGGGAGCACGCATGACACATTTAGTGGGACACAGTAAACAAAAGAGACACACGGCCCCGCAGCACACATCGGCCTACCATGTGTTTATAAATGTGATTGTGTATTGATTGACTATATTTCTGTCTGTAGTGATGAGGTGTATTAGGGAGTGATGAACAAGAACACCACTGGAGGTCTGCTAGTCTCTGTTCTTTATGTGCCCGGCCTGTTTAAGTCTGTGTGTTGATATCTGTCAACGGGAGGGGACGGTGGCAGTCGACGTTCTTCTCCTGTCGGGCCTGTTGACTGATAGCGGGGGACGAGTGTTGTTGTTGTGTGAGCGGGCCGCGTGGTCGTCAACTAACCCTCTGTGTCCGTCCATTTACCTGACACGAGACGAACATCTACCTCGTGTTGTTGGTACCATACCTTGTGCTATCTCCAAACATCTGTTTTGCAGTATGTGTATTTGCAGAATGTGTACAGTATTCAGTACAGTAGTAGTGTAGTGTTGACTGCATTCATTCACACTTTAAATTCCTTCCATAAATCATAGCTCTCTAAAGCTCACAAATAAGACACTATAAATCATAATGATAACACTGCATATAAAATGATGTAATATGTCAAAACATGCAATGTAGAGCTATGTAAGAAAAGCTCCTATAAATGAAATGATACTGTAACAATTTAATGGATATAATGAATATCTTTTAACATATTCTTAAAACGCATCTGTAAATATTTGCTCCAAAGGAAGGGGTAGTATTGTCATAATTATTCAAGAAAATAAAACATTTGAATGAATGGATAAATGTTTTCAACACCCTGCTCACTGTATACTTTTATATTATAGTTGTTCCGCCTATAGGACAAATGCCCAGAATAAAACACATCTCTGGACATATTGTGCTTTATCTCCCTGCCTCTATAGTGTCTTCATAGATGTGAAACCCTGTATCGACCCGCACATCACACTACACCCAGGTTGTGTAGATAAATCCTTAGCTCTGGGTTAATAACGGGTTAGTAGCCGCAGTGCCAACCAGGCACCTGTCAATCAGATGATACGGAGGTTAAAAGCTGAAAAGTAGATGACATTCTCTCAAACGCACCTGGTGCCAGAAAGGCCGATTAAATGCCAGCCGTCAGCACTGCACCGAGCTTGACAACTCTCTCACCTTCTCTCTCTCTCCACACACACACACGCACACACCCTTCTGTCGCTCATTCTCACCATCTTTTTGGACACACTCACGCCCATGGTCATGTAGTCTCAAGGTCAAAGTTACCCCAATGGTCAATCATTACTATTAGTATATTATCTCCAGTTCTTTCTTCTTTATTGAACCACAGAGAACAGTGACACACTGGAAAGGACTTCATGAGTAACATTCACATCCATATATTAGTATTTGCCTTGAGGGATTAGGAATAATCAAATGTGCCAGTCATGAACATGGAAATTGGAATAGCTTTGACCAAGCGTGATAGGCAGGCAAAACACTAATGTGTACATGGTGAAGGGAATGGCTAGTATGCATATTGCATGTACCACCGAACCTGCCGCACATTTACCACAATCAGAAGAAGACTCATGCAGTGCGTGAGATTAGCAAAATAAATTATGTTTATTTATATAATTAAATCATAAATGAAAAACCAAAAAATACAAATACATGTAACAAAATCTTCTACTGAAATGTCATAGTAAAGCCTAATTAAATGTACAGATTTTTCCGCACAATAACTGTCGGTGTTTCTATTTAGCATGGCGTTACACTGCCACCTCGTGGCACAATTGCGGATATCAGAAATTCAAGAGAGATTTTAAAGAGAGGGGTGTAAAAGACCCACTGCCTAAAGGGCGTAATTGACATTTTGTGTGAAATTGATATATATTTCAAATTAAAACTCTCGATTAGCTCTATTTATTGCCAAAATGCACAAGTGAATTCTAACTCAATTTGGAGTTATTCATTAAAAACAAAATATAAAATTAAACATTGGTGTCAAAAAGGCACACTACCCTTAATTTAATTCCCCAAAATTAAGAATTATCTTGAAATGGATAATTAGCTTGACATTCAAAATGATTTGTCTGGGACACAATGTCTATCCCACAAACATAACTCCTTAAGGTGTCAGCATACTGTGGGCCATAAATGTCAGACCCTTGTTTCCATAATATAACCCTTCTACTTTGGACGTTGAACATATCAATAATGGCACCCTCAGCTCAGGGATGACCTGTTTTTGACCTACATTAGATGTGCTTTAGCTTATAGTCATTTCAATTAAATCCATTATGTAGAACAGGTTTTGCTACCTATTGAAAAACGCCATTTTTTGTTTATGTAATATCCACTTAAAACTTAAATCTGCATGGCTGGCTTGTGTGATCTTGATAAATTGTGTTGCCTGCCAAACTGATTTTATTTTATTATTAGACATTTAAAGCAAGAAGGAAAATAGAGAGGGTGGTCTGGCATAATAGAGTTATGAAGTTCAGAATCTTGAAGTTCAGGTTGAATGTTAACAGAGACCTTAGCTACATATAGCTCTGTTTACAGAGCGGTTGCAGTGTTTCATAACCTTTGGAGTCTTACATGAAAGTGGAACTTTTCCATAGCTCTCCCTGCCCTGTGGGTTCATGTGATATGTTTATGATTGACAGTGATTCAGACAGGTTGGAAGAAATGAAAACAGGCGTTGCATTCGCTCTGAGAGTCTTGCTGTAGTTTACCTGTTCCGGCTTGGATTTGATTGGCACACAATAGGCCTACTGTTCCTAATGATCAGCAAAGGAGTCTGTCTGGTTTTGACATCAACCTCCCCTAACGCATGGGGGAAAGGGTTTGAACTATCTCAAACCCAATTGAATGCTCACATTTAATAATAAAGGCAAACATATGTGATTGTTTTATGCATTATTATTATAATTATTATTATTATTATTATTAACATTATACACTATGACATTTCAGTAACCACTTAACATTATACACAGGGTCTTGGAAATCGTTATACATGCACTGATTTCTTCTCGTATCGATTACTGCAGTTCCCTGTACTCTGGAATATGTCAGTCATCACTGTCACGTCTTCAGCTTGTGCAGAATGCGGC